>WWET01000618.1:311999-326886 GCA_011038615.1 Limnodynastes dumerilii
AGAGAGAGAGAGAGAGAGTGTTTGGAGAGTGTGTGTGTTGTATTCTAGGATGGATGGATGAAGCACCTGCCACAATATACTACAAGGAAATGTTTTGTGCCTTTAAGCATACTGAACCTGTTATCCTGCCATAATAATAGCAGGTTACTATAGAGTACAGTATATATGGAAACATACAACAGAACTGCAACACTACAGCAGAGGGAATAAACATCCTCCAATAGCCTCTCACACGCTTACCTCTAATGACTTTTAGAAGTAATCAATAATTTAACGAGCAAAAATCACAATGCAAAGAGTTCTAACAGATAAATGTCATTACAACACAGCACACACTTCCTTGCATACAATGTCTGCATGACTGTCTATATTCTGCACTGCTTCCGAGGCATGCAACCTATTTAAATGGACAAGACATGACAGCACAGACCAGTGGGTCCTGCATTTCATTCATGTCACTATGCAGCAGATAGGGGCAGAAGGATGCTTGTAGTAAGACCGTTATCAGACATGCAACATAGACAGCAGACATGACATCCATAGCACTGGTCAGGTCCTTACCATACAGCGTGTTCCTGGTGACCTGTCCTCCCATAGTAGCTCTCCCTTCTCTGACTCCCTCACAGAGCAGGGCAGCAGCAGCAGCAGCTCTGCACACTCAGGGAAGCCAGGATCATGTTGCACATCTACAAACACACCAGCTGAGTGATTCCTAATAATACTCTCATGCAAACCATGGGTTACACTACTAACACCCACTCTGGACCCTCCCTCACAAAGCAGCAATGTCATGTGTATTTACATAAAAGGGAGGAGACTGAAGGCTTCCTGAAATAGCAGATAGCACAAGCTTAGCGTTAATACCAGGGATCTCCCATGCACAGTAGCCTGAAGCCCTCCAGAGCTGTCTCCATAAAGAATACATCCACAGCATGCTGTATAATACAATATATAGTGATGACATAAGGGATGTGCTCATATGTGTTTTACTTGATGTGTCCTGATGCTCACCTCAGTATTCATGAGGAATACTTGTACAATAAAATAGGCATAATGCCATGATCATAACTGCATGCCTACTGTACATGATTACTGCCTGGTGCAGCTACTGTGGAAGCACTGTACTGTCAGCGATTACTCTTTCGGCTTGGAAAAAGACGTCACTACGTTTGAGAAGCAGAGGGACCAGTTGGGTGGCTGGACCAGGATTTGCTATGGGTCCTGGGGATGCCAAGTTCTGCCCCTATATATTAGAAATCGCCTGAGAGATCTGAGACCTCTATATAAGAAAAAGCTGGTCCCAGGGAGGTTGGAACATTGATAAATGAAACAGACAAAGGATTTAAGGTAGATTCATTTACAAGCTTCAGAAATAAAAGTTGCCCATTACATTGGAGGAGTGTAACATATAGAAATACATTGAATGAATGAATGAACAAATCAATTAATTAAGTTCTATGTGCAAAAGTGAAGTATTTTTCTTCCATGCAAAAAAATGTAAAAACATTTGCACTCTGTCTCATGGTAACATGGGTTTGTTGAAGTGTACACTTACACCACCTTCAGACCCCTGTACGTTAGGCTTACTTACACCAGGCTCTGGCATAAGTAAGCCTAATGGCAACAACTGAGCATGCGCGTGCCAGATGTTATGATACAGATCTCCAGGACACAGGGCTCTATTTACTATCATTAGCGCATTGAGCGGGGAGTATTTATTAATACTTACCCCTCCGGCGAGGTCCCACGACGGTCAGCGAGCCTTTCGCTGACATCGTTCTGCTCTGGAGTCCCGGCACGTGCGCAATAGCTGCCTTTTGTGACTTGTAAAATTTCAAGTCACAAAAGGCAAAATCGCTGCACATGCGCTGGAATCAGAGCCAGACGCGCACCCGGTCAGGTAAGTTTAAAAGCTTCGGTCTTTTATTTTTTTGTATTTTTTTATAAGTTTACTAGGTTTATTATATCAAATTTAATTCAAATTAGTTAATATTTTTATTTTTTTTTAACTTAGATTTTAATGGGGTTTTTTTGTGAACTGTATTTCAGCGGTCTCCCGATATGTACCCCCCACTTCCTCCCCCCAATAACAGCTATTAGGGGGAGGAAAAGGGGTTTACATGGGGAGACCGTTGGAATACTTACCCTAATGCCATCTTCAGATGGCGTTATTTCACGTGTTGGTGTGGATTGGTAAAATTCACGCTGACACTTAGTAAATGCCGGCTTGCATTCATTAGAGCGGGCTGGCGATCGGGACCGATATTGGAAATATGGCGACGATAGCTTTATAAAAATATGTAAATAGAGCCCAGAGTTTGTTACCTTCCGCAATGAGTGGGAGCCTGGTTTGGTGATGCAATATGCATCACACCCCCTAAGGGGTCTCCTGGAAGGAAGGAACGTAATATTGAACAGTATGTCCTTTATCAGGGCACAAGCATTCTACCTAGTGTGATGAAAACCCTTTAAAATAATGTTCTCCATCCTCTAGTCTGTTTATTCTGTAATAGTTTTTCGCAACCTCACATAACTTCCAGTCAACAATGACTAGTTCATATCAGTAGAATATAACAGGACTCTTATCTAGCTACTTATTTACTCGATATCCTGTTCAGTCTATCTCAGACAGGTGAGAAGCTTTTTCCCAGTGCAAATATTGCCCCCTATCTCCTGCTATTACTTGATCCTTCCCCACAGTAATCAGCAAACTACCAGATGGTACGTGTACTCCTTACAGTCGATGGCAAAGGATCATTTTCTACAGCTCATTAGGTATATTATTGTATCCAAATACTGTAGAAGTATAACTTAAATACATTTTTTTTACAGATACACTTCTTTTATGCTTTTAATAATACAAATAGAATGTCACAAAGAAAATCTAAAATTCTAAACTTATTTCATCCCACTTTACAGACTGCAAGTGTCACTGTATCCACTGCAGAATATAGCTAGCTTCATCCATCAGCCATCAGACAGTGACTGTCACAGTGACACCTGGAGGCTCAGAAAAGCACAGCACCTCATTCAAAAGAATATTAATAATACACGATACACAAAAAAGGGATATATTTTTTGTTTTATGAACAGGACTGCAGATTAATTATATTTAATACCATACTATAATATATTTTATATCACTTTCATAAAAACACCCATTTAAAACTCAAAGTTATTTTGATGTCTAGTCTTTTCATATATAGTCAACATTACTGCTTAGAAAAAAATTCCAATTGTACATTTTCCCAACCTTTGCATTTGGATTTCAGCATTTTTTTTGTTCTGTGTGTGACATTTTGACAGTAAGGCAGAGGTAAAATAACATTTTAGGTTGCGGGAGGCGGAGGATTTGCCAGATATTCATTCTGGCATCACCTGAATATATATCACTGATCACTGATGAGACTATATGATTGAAATGACGGCATTTACAGCCCCCACCCCCCATTGGACCAGGGTCGCCGTCAAATGTGAGGACCTGCCTCTATGTGACATCATTGAAGATGTCACATGGGGCGTGGCTCTGTGTTAACAGGGAAATTCTTCCCTGCATATTGACCCCTGATAATATTGGGGGCTCCATTAGCTCCGGGCCCGGGACAGTAGTCCTGACTGTCTTTCCTGATAGCGGCCCTGCTCTAGACGATGCCTTCTGCACATTTTGGGCAGTGAATTACCCAGTGGCCCATCTGTTCCGATGCCCATGATGGCAATTGCCTTAGTATTACGATGCACAGTATAGCAGTGTCTGTGTACCCATTCAGACCTCCCCACTGATCATTTTGCATTTAAAGGATTTGAAAAAAGATAAAGGAGACCCTGGATATCAGAAGCCATCCCTGTGAGGGGACTGGTAGCTATGACATTGATGCGATGCATGGATATTGCGGGTCTGCTATTGTGGATCAATACACAATCCATTGCTTAGGGATCCGATCGTATAAGAATCAGATTACAGGATCCAGTCCTAACAGTATTGCAAGACCCATAATCTGAATAATGTCACAGTGTACATGGCCCCATTTATGCAGGTGGAAACATGGCAATAGAGAGAGGGTCAAATTTAGCAGCTGCACAATGCACAAATGAAAACTCATAACCCCTTTCACATCACCACCCCGGCAATATCCCGGGTCTGTGAATTAGATGATCCCAGGGTCACAGACCCTGTTTCACATTGCAGGGCTGACCTGGGAAATTCCGGGACCCGGGTTTGCCCTGGCAGTAGTACACTGTGTAATTTGTTTACTGTTTCTCTGGCAACACTTGTTACCAGGGCAATAGTAAAAAAAAATACACCAATCAAGTAGTTTCTGTGGTACCCAGGTTAAAAAAACCTGGGTAGCACCTTTCACACTGTACCCCTACACGGGTCAGACCCTGGAATAATCCTTATTTTGTCCCGGGTCCAATACCCGGGTCATTAGAGCCGGGTTGAAGCACCTGAACCCTTTCACACTGCGCCACAACCCGAGTTGTTGCAGCTTGCTGCCAATAACCCAGGTTTTTGGGGCAATGTGAAAGGGGTATCAGTAGTGGGGTGACAAAATAAGACCTGACACCAGCATTTATTATGACACTTGCACGTATTACCTTTGGAATATGTAGTTTGTGTGTTGTACTGGTACAACTTTCTGTCATATGGAGTTTATTTGGTTACAGTGTGTGCATTGTATGCTGTGATTGTTAATAGAATTAAATGGTTAGTGTCCTTTTGTAAAAGTTCCATGTCTGGATAGCCAGATCTGATTAATCTGTGTGTGTTAAGAAAATTAGCAAAATGTTATCTCTGTAGATAGGCCAATAAAAGCGACAGTTTCTCTGTGTTCCTCACTTTAAAAATATACTGAGGATTGTTGTCATTGCAGTGATACTTTTATACATTGCTTTGTAACTTGACACCTGGTAGGTTTTGGGTAGATGTTTCCAGGATACAGGTTAAGGGGCTGTATTCATCCCCTATTACCTTCATCCTCTACAGGAAGTCCTGATGAATAGGTAGCTAGCCTGTAAAAGCAAACCGGGGGTTAATACAGGGTTGCTGACTCTCCCGGAATATCTGGGAGACTCACGAAATTTGGGCAGTTCTTCCAGTATCCCGTGAGAGCCGGCAAAGATCCCGCAAGCCCCGACCAGCTATGTATTACTACTGTAATCTCTACAGTTAATAGGGATGGGCTGGGCTTGATGATGTCATAAAGACCCGTCCATCCTATGTAACGTGAGATTACATGAATGATTGGCTAGGGTGAGCCTTAATGACAATTTGCATAAATTGCATCATTAATCCCCGCCCCTTGTAGCAATCTATAGCTTCCCTCTGGGTTCTCCTGGAGGGAAGCTTTGAAAAGTCGGCAACCCTGGGTTAATTCAGAGGGCCCGATTCAATTGCCGGCGAAGTTTTCAAAAACTTTGCGTCAGTAAAAATACGATGCCTTCGCCGGCAATTGAGCGATAAAAATTCGCCCATTCAATTATTTTTTTACCGCTGTGCTAAAACAGCAGCCAGCGGTAAAAAAATATCCAGAGAAAAAAAAATCTCTCTGTTAACGCCGCAAATCACCTCCTGCTAGCAGGAGGTGACCGGCGCTAGTGAGAGACTATTACCCAGTGCCTGAAATCACGTTCTCACGATACTTCAGGCACTGGGTAATAGCCTCAGTAGCGCTGGCACTTCCTGCTAGCAGGAAGTGTTTTGCAGCGTTAAGAGAGAGATTTTTTTTTCCCTCTAGCAGCTGCTCAGCGGTCCCTGGATGGCAGGGCATGGTGCCTAATGCCCTGCCATCCATGGGCATGCTGATGCTTGTAGTTCTACAAGTATCAGCATGCCCTGTTGGGGCACAACATAGGGCAGCGTTAAAAATCCGCACCTCTCATAGGTGCAGATTTTTATCATTCAAAAACCAGCGTATTTTTAACTCTAGAAAATAATTGAATAAGAAAAAAAAATAACGCCAGTAAAAATTTTTTAAAAAGCGTTAAAAATACGCCGGCGAACGATTTTTTAACAATTGAATCGGGCCCAGAGAGTGCCTGGACACTAACTGAGATCGAGAAGAGGGCAAAGTTATCACCAGCCCAAAACCACCACCCCTGGACACCCCGCAAAGCCATAATTTCCTGTGGTAATTCAGGGTCTCGACTTTTTAAAGCTTCCCTCCAGAGAGAAGCCATAGATTTTGACAATGGGGCGGGGCTTAATTATGTGATTTATACAAATTGCTTCATTAAGCCCTGTCAATCACTCCTGTAATCTCCAGTGTTTCAGGGGATGGGTGGGACTTGATGACATCATTAAATCCCACCCATCCTTAGTAACTCTAGGGATTACAATAGATATTGATTGCTTTTTGAGCCTTGCAGGAGCTTTGCTGGCTCTCCCGGCATACATTTCGGGAGTCTCCCTTATATTCCGAGAGAGTTGACAACCCCGTGGTAATTTGGGCCTTGAAAAAAGAGACAGCATAGGAATAACTGGGGTGATTTAAATCACAGAAGTGCATACACCCTTTGCTCACGGTTCCATGCATGTGTCGGCTGGAGAAGGGAGAACAAGTTGCTCCTCCCTATCTGGCATTCTGACGATATCTTTACTCAGAAGTCTGGATTTGGCCGTACATTATGCAAGAGACAGTTCCCTGAAGTTTGGAGCTGGGATTGTGTCAGTGAGACAGCAGGACCTAACACTCTTTATAATGTGTCTGCTTTTATTTATTAGAGGAGATAAATTTTAATATAAACCATATACATTAATTACAGTGACAGTATTCTAGCACGCAGATTATAAAAAGTTAGTACTATGTACTCTATCTACTCAGTTCTTATTGTTGTTTTGTTCACCCCGTGTAATAAAGTTTTAAAAGAGGAACAGGTGCTTTTTATCTGTTAGCGAAAGAGGAAGTGTATTTCAAAAGCCTCGATAATGACATAAGTGTACGATGATCCACCGTCATATCTCATATTCCTGACAGATGTTATGTGTTTACTCTAAGCTTTTTACAATGTTGTAATAATATGGTATAAAACGCAAGAGGACAATGGTCAACAAATGGGGCACTGCAGAAAATATAACCTGCTGAATGCATCATCTTGCACGTAGATTTTATTGCTGTATGTTTATATTGGAATTGTACGTTTACCCACAATCCTCTTATTTGTCATCTTCTTACCACTAACAGAGAACATAAACACCCTCTCTCCCACATCGCAGAAGCATGGGGTCCATTGTTTAGGAAACAATTGCCATCCGTGCTGCCAATGTTATAAAATCCTAGGCTGTATACGGTACATTACACAGTGCTGGGTGTTGGTTGTGGATGATTTAATAAGACCTGCAATGAAATGCAATTATAATATGTCATGGTTGACCCATATGGTCTCCCATTTCCTGAAGACTGAATTATCCTTACTTCATTACTACAATTAATCCATAAATCATTCTTTATTTAATTTTCCATACCTCTGATTCTTTATCATTCCTACAATGTGAAGGGCAGCTCCCTAATGGAATAATTTTAGGGGCAGAAGTGTCACTGTACATTAGATACAATAAGACAGACATAGCAATCCTGCCACACTCCAGGGGGCTAAATGTACTAAACTGCGAAAACGGAAGAGTATATGTGCTGCCCATAGCAACCAATGAGATTCTAGCTTTCACTTTCCTACTACATACTAGAGAATGTCAACTGGAATCTGATTGGTTGCTATGGGCAGTACATCCACCCTTCCTTTTCGGTAGTTTAGTAAATATGGGCCGGATTCACAACCCCGTAATTGTTGCACATACGTTCTTAATTTCCCGATAGTAGCTACTACGCATGCGTAATAACTATTTTATGCAATCTACGTATCGTTTTGTTACATATACGATGCACAATGTCTTTCACAGGATAGTAGCAGAACAGCATAATGAGAAGAAATGCAGAATGTTTCAGCAGGGATTGTTTCAGTGTGTACTTTCCAACATCGGGTACATAATTATTGCTAAATCAGTAACCATGTCAGGGCATTACTGACACTTGTCAGCGTGTACCTTGCTTAAAGTAAACTTTATATTTAATACATTGCACAAATCTGTCTCAGTGTAAAATAATTGTAGAATCGTGCACATAAAGCACAGATATGCTATGAGCACTCTCGCCGGTGTTCCTTATTACGTTAAAAAGCGTTTTGTAACTGGAAGAAAATACTGATAATGATCAGCTTTCAAAGAAACCGTTTTTCTATGTTGCCTTTAAAAATTGTTTTCACGACTTAGGAATTTTTACAGCCACTTATAAATATCTCCCACTCATTTCAGTTCTGATCATGCTATTACTGCGGCCTTTCATTTAGCTGCCATGACAACAGCAGTTATAGGAATCATTTTCAGTGTTAATCCAAACAAACTGAATGATATGATGGAGGGACGCAGAAGAGACTCATCACGATTTACCCCGGCTCCCGTCAGCCGTAAGAGTGTACACATTGCCCAATGATTGGACTGGCACAATAGGAGATCGTGCTTGGAAGCATTTCTGAAAAGTATTGTCTGCATTCTGACAATTTGATCCTGCAGACGCTGTATATAATGATCAATAATCAGAAAATGACACTTGGGCAAAACTATTATGGATTGCCAAAATTTGTGGCACTGTGACTCCAATGTACTGTACAGACACATTATTTCTTTCCCATTACATTCTACATGAATTTACAGTCACTTAAGATATTTGATTGATATTAATTAAGATATTTGATTGGTAATGAATAATAAATGCGATTATTATTTATTAAGCTATTTGATTGCCATTAATTAAAATAATTCATTGATTATGATTGTTTATGATGATTCTTTGATATTGTTTAAGATATTTAATTGATATTGATTAAGATAATTTACTGATAGTGATAAAGATATTTGATTGATATCAATATAGATAATTGATTGATATTGATTAAGATGTTTGATTAATATTTATTAAGTTATAAATGAAATTGTTCAGCATTTGCAGTATAATCACGTTTTAGGGACAAAAAAATGACACAAAGCAATTTTAAAAGTTTATAATTAAAAAGGAAGGCACTGAAACCAAAAGTTACCAGGTTAAAGGTGCCCACTGTAATATGGGACTGGATCCTGGATTAGGGACACACAGCCGCTCATAAATCCACTTCCCTCCCCCTGTATGTCCAATGCTTATGAGCTCAGAACCTTACCTTAACTTTTACAAACCTGGGCCTGTGTATAAGGGTCACGTTTGTAATGCTGAGGTGTACATAAGGGCTTAGCCAATAAAATTCCATTTAAATATCTCGACCCGCTCACCATTCGTAAACAACATACACACGGCGGGTCATCAGGCCCCAGCATCGGTGAACATCCCAGCACGGAATGCAGCAACAAGCAAAAAAAAGGTTTCATCCAGGTGTAACTTTCCACTTGTTTTCTTCTTATTTTCAAACTTTGGATCCGATCCATGATGTTTACGGCAAATTTTACTTAAAAATTAGATTGTCTCTAAAAGACCACATGTGTGTCCAGACTCAAAAAGTTAGTATAACCATCTGGAAAAATCTAACAATATAAGGAATAAACCTAAAAAACAAGTAATTCAAGAAATAGTAAATCATAGAAATGTTTGGCTTCATCAGCTCAGTAAGTCATCTTTCACATCTTAATACCCGTTAATAATCCAATTAGTAATAATAATTTAAGTCATCCAGTATGCTGGAAAGTATGGTAGTTAAATGCAATTCGGAGGTCTTTATTTGAATGATTGTGGCTATATTATGTTTACATTACTATATTACAATGAAGTTTAAGCTTTGAGAGTAGCGAATAGGTGATAATGTAATATAATGTTTAATATATGGGCATAAAGGAACTGAGAGATGTCTTATATTACATCTAAAAGCTGGCTGGAGTAAATTCTAATAGGAATGGTTATTTTGATATAAATATCCATAATCCAATGAATAAGTTCATTAATGGAGAAACGCGTTGGTTTAAATACACTCTGCCATAAACAATACACATATACTCAGCTACTGTCTCTGCTACTGAACAAATCAAGATACTCAAGATTCAGACTGATCAAAAGCAAGGAGTCCAGTCTGCTATGAAATGTTGCTTGTAACAATGTCAACCGGTCTAAACGTCGGCTGGCCAAATTGTCGACAGTTGTGTAATATGTTATTTGTTTGTAACATCTGTAAACTTAATGTAATCCAAGCGACTTGTAAAACACTTTAGAAATTTAATAATATTTATGTGATACTAACATAATACTCAACTGTCGACATTTTGACCTGTCGATAATTAGACTTGTTGATATTTTGACTGTTGACATAACAACCAGTAAGGCATGCACACAAAACTGATGCACAAACGCATATTTAAGGAATGGTGCATGGAGACAGGGCACACACACACACCATACCTTCTCAAATACGGTTACAAAGGGGTGGGTCATGTGAAAGGGGCAGGGCCTGATTGTAAAAAACCTCAGAGGAGGACACTAAAATTCCTCCTCTACCTTTGTGATGAGCAGTGTGACCTCCCTGAATTGTACAGAAGAGGCCAAAACGCTGAACTGCGCTGCATCTGATTGTCAGCCAGCTGTTATCTAAGGCGTTAAAACTCACATTTCAGTGCGAACTAATGCTTATGCTCAATGATCACTGGTTGGGAGTTAACAAAATGAAAATATATATATGGTAAAATTTAAGGCTGGGAGAGAGAGTCTGTGTCGTTCAGTAATTATTAAATCGAGGCTGCCTTCATCTAGTTCTTCATTTCGGGAGATCTCTGAAGGAAGAAACAGATGCCAACATAGGGGCTGGGCCTAATGACATTTTATACAAATTACATCATTAAGCCCCGCCTCTGTCAAGCAATGCTGCAATTCACATAGTTCCAGGGTGTGGACAGGGCTTAATGGGGAAAATCACGTTATCAAGTCCCGCCCATCCCTAGTAACACTAAAAATTGCTGTAATGACAGTCAGACGGCTGGGATTTACGGGAGATTTTCCTGCTCTCCCAGGACACTGGGAGTACTGTTCGAATTTCAGGAGTCTCTTAGATATTCCAGGATCATCGGAAACACCTGTATTAAATTTATCAACTTTTTATCCTTCTACTATGTGCAAGAGCAGTCAGTATATCTGCTACATGCAAAAAATAATCTCCACCCCTTACATTATACCATGCATTGATCAATCCATCTCCTGCCCTTATGCCTGTTCCTATATTTAGGCCCAGAGTGTCATTGTATAGTAATGAGGGCATCTAGACACTTTTCATTTCCAGAGAATTGTATGACATTATCCCCAAGCCACAAGAAAGGATGTTAAACTGAAGGCATTACCAATTATTAAAATGTCATTGTGGATGACTGGATCGGAGGAGCCTACTAATTGCTCCAAACAGCAGCATATAAAAAAAGCCTTTTCTGGTCAAGTGGGCCCAGATTATTGTAATAAATATGCATAAAGCTTGCATCATCTAAGCCCTGTATATATTGGTCTACTCTCTTTTTTATGAATACATACAGTAAAGGGCCAGGATTACCCAACAGTAATGGGCCAATTGGCTGCTGTTTATTGATTTATTTTTATATCTGCCTCCACAATAGCTGTTCTTAGCAACCTAGGGGTTTACATAAACTGATCTCCGGTCATACTAGATGACAGCTGCATTAAGCTGTGACCTCGCAGCAATCTTATACTGGTATGTCATTAGAGGGGGTCTGTAAAGGAGAAATCTCAAATATTTACAGTACAATATCTCCCGACTGTCCAGTTTCAAAAAACAGGAGCATATTGTGCAGCGACAGTGCTAAAGTCTTGTAGTTTAACAATCCCCAGAGATAAAATACTGTGTATCTGAGGAAAATGTAAGTGGTTATTCTTGAAATATCTGCAAAATAGGAATATTCTAATTACATTATTTATTCCTTATCTTGAGACAGATTTCACAGACACCACGACGGAAATGTCTACCTTGTGCAAGGGTGTGATATGGAATGCAGAAGGTTGTAAAGTTGACAATTATCCTGTCACCACTACAGATGAAAGGTCTGACATATCAACCTCACTCTATCCAACAGGGTCGTTAACGCAGACTGTAGGATAGAAAATTGTCAACTTTGTACAATACTATCTGCACACAATCCTACCCCTAACCTTAACGGTAGCACCAACCCTACAAAGTAATTACTTACATGGAAGGTGACAAACTAGGGCCACAAAGCAAGGAGGTGGGGCCCGAGTCTGGATTGGCACGACTAGGTAGAGTCAGGCTGGATTGGGGGCGGAGCTGGACTGGGGGCGGAGCTGGGTGGGACTGCTGGTTGGCTCTCCATGTTTGATTGCTGAGCGTTGTTTTAAACAGCTTGCTTACAGTGCAGGGGGAATGGTTGTAACTGTTTCCTCTGAGACCCGTAGCAGCCACACCCCTGGCACCCCCTGTAGTTACGCCCCATGCTTACATGTTGGAGGACGGAGCAGGACACAGTGGAGGAACAGGACACGTGACACCAGACAGAGGTGAGGGAGTGAAGAGCAGGACACAGAGTGGAGGTACATAGGAGGGTGGGGGATGCATCGGAGGTGAGACACAGCAGTAAGAAGACAACACGGGCAGAGTGGAGTGGACACAGGAGTAGGGACAAGGCAAGTATAGGACAAGTGAAGAGACACAGATAAGAGCTGGAGACTCAGGAGTGGGGGAGACACATAGACACAGGTATAGAGCCATGGTGACAGCAGCAGTGGGGACAATGGTGGAGCAGTGGGCACAACAGTGGGATGGAGAAGAAACACAGGAGGAAAGACAGGGAAGAGCTTGGAGGACAACAACAGGACAGGAGCGGACACATAGGGAAGTAAATATGTTTACACCTGGGGACCATTTCAAACTGGTGTGCATCAGAACGGCTGTTTTCTGTAATCACTTGCTCCTGCCCCACCGAGGACAAGCAATCGAAGATTCCAAGAACGAATCCGCAGCAGCGAGTGATAAATATTTATCTAACCCCCAACCCTTATCCTAATCCTTTCCTTCCATTACCCTCACCGTAACCCTCCCTTCCCTGCAGCCTAACCCTAAGACTCCCTTCCCTGCCCAATGTGATAACGGGTATGCAGTGGGCTTCGAAAATAATGAATGGGTAAATTGGCCAAAACATTTTTTTGACATATTTACTCATTAATAAAAACTTCTAATTGGTCATATTTTCGAAATACAGAAAGCCGGTTATCTGAATTTTGCAATTATCATTTTCTTTCCAGAGAATGGGTCCCATTTTAAACATACGTTAAACTAGTATCATTGTCATCATCATAATTGTCTATTGCATTTTCTTGTGCAATGAAACTCTCAACATTATGATGTCAATGGTTTCATTGTTGAAAATACGATCATCTGACCGGCAACCATGAAAACTTGTACAACCCAGGAAGCAGAATCCCCATGAAATCCTCCACTGGAGTAATGCTTGTCAACCTTAAGCTGTGTACATACCTATGCAATTATCATGTCGCTTGTATAATTTACAATGATTTAGTCTGATATAGATAGAGTGTATAGGCTCCTACAATCATGATTTGTTGTGACAAAACAGATCGCATCTGTTAACTTATGATCACTGATGGTACGAAGTTGGACAAATGTGGGTAGTGTGCCCAACTTTTCTGAAACTGAAAAGATAACAGCCATCACATCTCATTCATCATTTCATAGGTGTGTACAGTGGTGCAACATGGTGTGAAAGTTAGATTGCAGCCCATTAGTAAACCATTACAACTTTGTTTATTTACTATTTAGCAGCTACTGGTTTCCTGTAAAGATCAGACAGTGAAACTGACATCACCCATTCAATTCACAGGATGAGTACACTCTTTTTGTAGGACATTGAATGGGTGACTTCAGCTCCATTGTCAGATCTCTTCAGGAAGTCATTAGCTGCAAATTGATAAGTAAACAAAGGTTTAATGATTTCTGAAGCTTGTTCAACTTCCCTAGAAGGTGACTCCACCATGCATGGCACACTATTCCCTGATTTTGGGAAAGGTTTAACTGTACCCAGCTTTACTCTCTATTCCACATTATGCATTTTTCTTCCAAGACGTGGAATGTGGTTAACACTATAGCAGCCACAACACGTGCACACTGATTGTTACTTGGTTAAATGACAGGAAACAATAGAGTTTGGGGGGATTTTTACAGCAAAAGGAAATCCTGGAGAGACCTCTATACAACTATTATTTCAAATTCCATTAGCCTTGTGTACAAGTTGGGTAATAGGATGGACTATTAGTCCAGGAAAGCCCCAGGATGGAAATGAAACTGTGGAGTTATTGTTATGCAGATTGGAATGTGTTAGATGGGACTGGCATCTCCCACCTGTAAGGTCAGATAGGAGTTGGGACATTATGGAATTCGATGCATAGGGCAAACAAATGGTACAAGAGAAGACTTACATACAAGGATATTTCTACTGCGGACAGATGACAATAAAGCAACATGTTACATAGGTCCTGATCCAGAGGTACGCCGATGCGCTGTGCTTACTAAAGCACAGCGTATCGGCGTTCACTTACCTTGACACTCCTCCTGTGCGGGCGTATGGCGCCTTCCTTACGCCGGCTGAAGGCTACCCTAGGGGACGTCCCCTCCAGCATCCCTACGGCGCTGCTACGGACACCCGATCCAGGATCGGGCGTTGCCGTAGCAACATCTGCCCGGCGCATGTGCAGATCGGCTAAAAAGCCGATCTTACGGTTACGCCCACCGTCCTAGCGACGGCGGGCATACCTTTGGATCAGGCCCATTGGGCTGGATCCAGACCTTGTTAAGTGCATGAACTTAGTTACTCAAGGGCTAAACCATGTTGATT
>WWET01000618.1:326981-337061 GCA_011038615.1 Limnodynastes dumerilii
ATTCTGGGTCTGATCCAAAGCTGCGCCGATGCGCTGTGCTTACCGCCCTCATTTACATCCCTCCCCCCGCCCACCAGCACTAACGTGAGCATAGGGACGCTGGAGGACGTCCCCTCCAGCATCCCTACGGCGCTGCTACGGACGCCCGATCCAGGGTCGGGCATGCGCAGATCGGCTGACAAGCTGATCTTACGCTTACGCCCGCCGTCCTAGTGACGGCGGGCGTTCTTCTGGATCAGGCCCAAAGTTCCTACAAAATAAGCTGGAACACAGAACAATAGCCACAAAATTGTCATTGACGCAACAGTCATGCCACTGTGCAGAAGCTGGAAACTGGGAGATAGGATCACTGAGGGCCCTGGGCTGATTGCAGTTTTTAAGCTGCAACGCTAAGATGGGTATTATAGAAAAAAAAGAGCAGGTATTATGAAAGTTTATGTTCACTGACAGGCACATTTTCTATACTTTATTTACTGTGTATTAATCTGAATTTCATAGAAATTTATGGTTAGTAAGTAACAACGGACGATCGCTAGAATCAGAAAACACCCCCCTTTTTTCTATTGCGCACTGCATGAGACAAACTTTATTACTGATCTGTATCCTCAAGATCCAAACTTCTGTACACTACGAAGTGTTTTCGATGGTATGGCGGGTGTGAGCCCCATATTAAGTGAGCACGCATTGGAAATCTTAGGGTAACTGGGATGGAACCCCATGTGAGAGAGGAGAGTGGCCTTCCATGTGCTCTCACAGAGGGCTGAATCTGGTTCAAGAAGATCAGATACTATATAAGTCATTCTTGTTAGCAGCATTGAACAGAATGAGGCCCTGTAAAAGGCAAAGCTAGCCCCAGGTATTGATGTCAGGAGGAGTGGGCAGGGGGATCTTAGACAGTGAACCTGCACATATGTAGAGAGGTCACCTAGAGCACATGAGGAGCTGTTTTCTTTGCAGATAAAAATTAGATAAACGATCATGTTGCACATGTGTCTGTTGGAGGGGACAGCCCCCCAATCAGATACCTGCTGGTTCCACATGACTGGCCACAATGTAACGCACAGAGACAGCAACCAGTTACATTTGGCTAAAATCCACAAACAACAAAGGAGTCTCATTGACCACCCACACAGGTGTTTACAATGGTATTCCTTACTACATTTTATCACAGTATATCTTCTCTTAACAGCATTGGATAGATCATTAACTATATATATATATAGTCAATGTGTTTCTTTTAGCTATGGTGGATCTTTAATCATCGAAAATGATTGAACATTTACCAATATGGTGTTTCATGGGTATGGGTCCCCGCATAGAAAATCTGATTTTCGAAAAATCAGACTCCTCCCAGACAGTTTGCAAACTGGCTGGGATTTCAATTGCTATGCCTCAATGAGGCATAGCAATTGATTCACGGAGCACCGAAAGCTCTGTTCTGCTAAATTATTAAATTAAGAAAAAATAGTCCCTTCCCTAATTCTAACCCTAACCCTCCTTTCTTTGCAGCCTGACTCTAACCCTCCCTCCCCTGCAGCCTGACCCTAACCCTAACCCTACACCCGCACAGATAGTTTACTCACCTGTTCCAGGTCCGGCGATAGCAGCGGTGGAGGGATATCGCAGATGGCGGAAGGATAACGGTAATTGTGAAAGTGAATGGGTAAAGTATGCCGAACGGCCTACTCACCCATTCATTAAAAAAAGTAGAAAGCGGTAAGTATTCGAAAATGGGACATTTGAAAAGGAACTTTCGGATGTCCCATTTTTGGCAATAAGATTTTTGAAGTGGAGAGGGTAACCGGTGTTTCATATACGCTGGAACATTAGGACATTAGTGCTTATGTCTTTCATGTCTACAGCTTGTTTTGAAATCAATACATTTTATATTAACTCACAATTATGTTTCACGGGAGCTATATCTTCAGGTCTTAGGTACAGCAATGGGAACATATCTGTCTAAGATAAACATAACTTTTAGTTTTTGAAAAAACATACAAGTCATGGATTGGGGAGGCATTTAATTGTCTTTCAATGGGCATCCCAAATGCATAGTGGAGCTGATTCTGCATCTGATTTCACTAGATCTCAAGCATCTATAGATCATTTATACATCAAAGACTGGCAGTTAGCCAAGAAAACAGGACATAAATTATGGACTCAGAACTGAAAAATACATTTTGGTCTTTTGTTAATAAGCTGCAGTATCACCTAGTTTTAGCTTTTCTATAAAGATGAAGAAGTCAGCGGATCTCCTATGCACAGTCTTCCTAATAAATATTGAGAGTATTTATTCACTGATACTTTAACAATCAATAAATACAGATGCTGTAGTTTTTTTTTATAGAAATAGTGTTCTGGCAGTGCTGGATACACCCATGGGTGGAGCTATTTACAAGACACACCTTTTTATACCATATAGGACACACCCTTTTATACCATATAGGGCACACCCGTTTTGTGCAACGCCTTGACGTTGCTATCACAATCTCATATTCATTTGCAAAAGTTGGCAACCATGAGTCAGGTAACCTGCCTCTGGATCAGTCCCTTATAACACTGCACATTTTATTGCTGTTATTTATTTGTGGGTATTTCCTAAAAAACTGCTAAACAAAGACTTAGGGCTCTATTTACTAACTTAATTTCCAGGTGATAATGGCTGTTTTAATACTAAAACTCTATTTACTAACTTAATTTCCAGGTGATAATGGCTGTTTTAATACTAAAACGGTCATTATCACCTGAAAATTAACATTTTAATATTTACTAAACTGCATTCGCCATGGAAATCTACTGTTTCCATGGCGATGCACAAACACTTCGTGAGGCTTCGGCAGCCCGTTGATCTTAACGGGTGCCGAAGCTGTATTACAAGTTACTATCCCTCACTGCCGAAATTCTGATTCGGCAGTGAAGGAAAAAATAACGCCATCTGAGGATGGCGTTATTGACTTCATGCCAGCAATCTCCCCATATTCCCCCCTTTTCCTCCCCCTAATAGCCGTTATTAGGGGGAGGAAAAGCGGGGTATGTGTGGGGAGACCGCTGGTATCAAGTAGGATGCGGTCATTATAAATAAAAAAAATGTTTAAAAAAAATTTGGTTTTTTTTAAACAAAAAAAAAATAAAAAAACAACATTAAAACATTAAAATAATATAAAAAAAAAGACAAAACTCACCTGTCCGATGGACGCGTCCGACTTAGAAGACTCCGGCCCCGATATGAAGACCCTGCGCATGCGCAGTGGGTTTTCATATTAGGGCTGAAATTTTCTAAGTGCCGCTATGAAGTCTCTGCGCATGCGCAGGCACTTCATTCGATATGAAGTGCCTGCGCTGCGGGCAGAGCACTTCGAGGGACTTCGAGGGACCTCGGCGGAGGGGTGAGTATTAGTAAATTTTAATGACAACAAATCAGTTCAAAAACACAATGAACCAATAAAGATATCATTCCGTTTTCCTGAATCTTCCAACCTCCACTGAGTCCTATTAGGATTGACATTGGGTTGTGGAGAGATTATTTCCAATTATCAATCAGTGTCCATTATCGGATGCCACTGGCAATTGAATCGTTGTCTATCACCGGGGACATTGTGTGTTACAAGCTTTATCTACATACTAACTCTTTAAATATTCAATAAAATGAATCACTTGCATTGATACAAAGGGCCTGCTCCAGACCTACGCTGCCCGGCGGTATCACGCCGGTCGTAAGCGTAAGATCGGCGGAAATGCCGATCAGCGCATGCGCCGGCCAGATGTTGGCTGGCGTAACTACGGTAACGCCCTATCTAGGATCGGGCGTCCGTAGCATCAGCGTAGTAACGGCTGAGGGGGCGTCCCTTGCCGTTACTACGCAAATGTTAGTGTAGGTAGGCAGGGGGAGGTAGTTTAATGAAGGAGGGAGGGGTTTTCGTTAATACGCTCCTGTCGCAGCATATTTTCCCTCGCTTACACCGGCTGAAGTTAGGGTAGCCTTCAGCAGGCGTAAGGAAGGGGCCATACGCCTGCACAGGGGGAGTGCCAGGGGGAGTCAGCGATGTAACGCTGAGCGTTAGCACGCTCAGCGCTACATCGTAGCACTGGATCAGGCCCATGGATTCATTTGTTATAAACACTTTTAGAAGCAATATACACTAAGGCTATTATCTATCATGGGCCCTGCTATTAGATATAAATATAGAATACTTTAGCAGCATAGAGATAGCTGATAGATGACAAAGGATGATGGGGGCTGTCGTTTCACAACATCTGGAGTAACACAGGATGCCTTTTGCCTTCACTATAGTATCAAGGGGGCAATTAATTGGATCCAAAGTTGCCACTTAAGGCCGCCATAGACTGGAGCGATTATCGGCCCGATCACCCAATTATCGGGTGATTGGGCAAATAATCGCTCTAGTTAGTGGCCAAGATCGTTTTTCCAAACGCCAAATAAACGCAACAGAAACACTCAGATTATTTGGTCTTTTGGAAAGTTTAATAAATATCAGGAGAAAGCTCCCGATATTTTAAGGGAGCCAATCAGCAAGCTGAATGGCTCCCTATCCCTGCAATAGACGCTGCTCCATATCTATGTACAAAGCTGCTCTGTCGCAGGTTTAATTATACCTTCAAAGCTGTCAGAGCAGCATAGTGCATAGATATACAGCAGCGGCTATTGCAGGGAGTAGTACAGACAGGGATCTGCCGAATCCGCGCTGTGTGAAGCGCAGCTACGGCTACTTCTTGTCTGTATTTCTCCCTGTAATAACCGCTGCTGTATATCTATGCACTATGCTGCTCTGACAGAGCAGCTTTGTACATAGCTCGGCAGCAGCGCCATAGAGAGCCCTGCCTCCCCCTCCCCTCTTCTGCTAGGATTATCGGTCCCAGCAGAGGAGATGTATGGTGCCTATAACAGGAGATTTACTTTGCGGGAAATTGTCCCGTTTATCGGGCCACCCCTGCTGGGACCCATAATCGCCCTAGTGTATGGCGGCCTTAAGGCTTGTTCTCTGCTCCGTGTAAGCGGACAATGAATTCATTGCGTGAGCGCCTGCATCTGTCCCCAGTTCAAATCTGGATCCTCAGGCTGGTGGGGAGGGACAGAGCGTACATTGTGTACACATGGTAGGAGGGGGCTGGTATGCTAACCGTATAGGTAAGCCCTTATGTACAATCCTCATTTACGCACGACCCTATTTTTCCGTGGTTCCGATGCGTACATTTTAAGGTAGTGTCCGGGTGTTGGACATCTTGTGCATGCGAGGGGAGTGGTCAATACTTAGAATTGCACAGCGATCCGCCATAGGAACGCTGCTGAATCCAGCCAATGGCCTTATGTAAGTTAGCAATTATCAGGGGCTTGTTGTGAGGGGAGTAGGTAGATCATAAGCTTTCAGGGATGTGTACCAACATGAGCCAATTGCTACTGTCTGAATAGCGAATCACAGGGGAGCATGGAACCCAGACAGGGTTACCACCCGTCCGGGATTGCTCCGGACAGTCTTGTAATTGAGACCGGTGTCCGAAGGGGACCCATTCCTGGACTCTGCAATGTCCGGTAATAATTCTATTTCTAAAGTTGCAATAAATTTCCGCGCTGCTGAAGTTTAATGTAGCTATAGAATTATTTCTGAACCCTGTATTAATTGACGTACATAGTGCCCAGACTGCTGCGTCCAGGCACTGTGTATGTGTTGCTATGACAACACAGCACTGTTATCAGCGCCATTCAGAAGCAGAGGTGCCGCATAGGACAGAGGGTGAGGAAGAAGAGAGAGGAGGACAGCAAACAGGTAAGAGACTCTGAACCCTGTATTAATTGACGTACATAGTGCCCAGACTGCTGCGTCCAGGCACTGTGTATGTGTTGCTATGACAACACAGCACTGTTATCAGTGGTCATGTCAGCGTCATTCAGAAGCAGAGGTGCCGCATAGGACAGAGGATGAGGTATAGTATGTTGGCGCGGAGGGGGAGAGTAATGTGTGAGGACAGTATATATACTGTATATCGTGAGAACCCAACGAACACAAAGGAACAGATAAGCACAATCTGCGATAAGCCTGATGGCAAAAATCTAGCCAAGCCCCCAATCCCCATGCTAACCTTACCAGTCTTATGGGAGCAATTCCTCTCATCTTAACTGATTACGCTGATTTATTTAATGGTTTTAAGACTTTGTAATAAACAAAGACTAAGGGAGGTGTTGGCGTCACATGCACTTGTTCCGTCTATCATGACTTCATCCTATAGGGCGATCAAAGGAGATCTTTCATTTCTCTGTTCTAAAATAACAACGATATAAGGTGAATAGATAGAGAAGAGTCTCAGAAGCTTGTCCCTGCAGACTGTGATAACAAAGGGTAACATATAAAATATATGTGGCCTGAATTCTGTGTGAGGTTTGAGCACAGATACAGTGGTCCAACCACACTAAACAAGTCAATCAAACCCATTAAACCACAGGAAACGTTGAACTTAAACGCTATACATTTTATTGACTCCGCTCTGTAAACTTCTTAGCTGTTACAAAGCTTCTTTGATATCTGCTGCAGAAAGACTATGACCTATGAGTAATGTTAGCAATTATTTTAAAATGCAAATATATTCTTTGCAGAATGTGTGCACGTGTTTTTAAATGTAATACTGCATACAATGCAAGTCATTTTTTGCCAAGAGAATTCCATGTATTTATCTGGATTGCATTAGCATTCTAAATGGCTATATCCTTAGCAGAACCCAACACGGAATGAATAAAATATTTCTGAGGATGCAGAACTGCACTGAGTCCTCTATCAGCAACTTCTGTTACTTGTTTTAATTGATCTTTGTATGTATCATGTCCTTTGGTCTCTGTCCTAGTTCCATTGGCCAGAATTTCCCTTGAAAGTCTCCACCTTTAATTCCCTCAATGCACCCCTGAAGTACAGCAAAAATGGACAACTATTGCCTCGCCAGCACATATCTTGCATATTTATTTCATGATTTCTTAATAGCATCCATCTGTTTTTGATTTGCTGATTTGTGTGCACTAATTGCTGAAAAACACATTGTTTTCATGGCCATAGAGCCATTAGCTGTATAATTCTCAATTTTCTGCAAGATGATCTAGTGTGTTCCATGAGAGCATGTCACAGGCTCACCGGGAGACCTCACCTTGTACTGAGCTGTACAAACAAGTACAACTCATCAGTGCTCATCAGTGCCTGGTAGAGCATGGACTGTGGATGGACTTTTATGACTTTCCAAGCTTTGAAGAATTTGATAAAGACAATTGTAGTAATAGCTTGACAGCTCACTTATGCCAACACACAGCATGAGGAGGGGCTGTAGGTGGGGAACGGTTGATAGCAGCCAGCGGAGTGAGTTGGTGACTGACACATGCCAGCTCCAAAGGCAGACTGTAAGTTAACCAGTCCAGAGTTCAGAATGTTCTCTGCAATGTGTAGCACCCTTATCTTGGCATGTGGCAAGACGAGCGTAGGGGAGATATCAGTTTCCTGTCTACTTTTATCAGAACATTAGGTGACCACTCCCAGTCTGGTCACATGCTCCTTCACCTGGCTTAGTAAGTCTGCAGCTGCCAGAGTATAGGCTCATACCTGTCTCCACTGATTTTGGTGATCCTGTTATTGACTCACATGTTCCTAACCCTTCTTCAAACCATTCTTCTGCCAGCTCCCTGATGGTAGTCTTGACAAGTACCAGACTCAGTGCCAGACCAGAGGTGCAGAGTTTATCCACAATCCTGGTGTTCACCAGAGCCCCTTATGGTGGGGATAGTCTTAGCTGCAGGCTAGCAGCAGATTGCGGCCCTCAGGACCAGTGCACAGATGCCAAGATGGTGGACAGGATCCGAGGGTTGGAGGAGGCAGCGTAGGTGTGGCTTCTGTGACTGGATACTGCAGTGAGCAGTGGGCAATGGAGACACAGACAGAACCCAGATATAATGGAATACAGGAACCGAGGACCGGAGAACTGGGAGCAAGGATTTGAGACAGGACCTGGAACCAGGGAGCCAGAACACACAAGAGGACTCGAGGATGCAATATCAGCAGGCAAGGATACCTGCTGATGGAGAAGTGATGTCAGAGAGGGGTTCAAATAGATGAATAGATGCTGATCAGTGAGTTCCAGCAAGGTAATAAGCCACACCCAGGAACTAACATCTTTAGCATAGAGTGGAAACTAGGAACTAAAAGAAGGTCATGTGATCAACAAAGGTAAACAAAAGACATAAGGTGCAGCAACAAGTACCGTGATCATGACAATTAATGACCCAGCTTCCTATATATTCTGCATACTCCCTACGGCTGAATCTTTTGTCCATTTTACTATAGGGACTGCTTCCAAGTAGATACATACAGTCAAGAATGTACCTTCTCTTATATTCCACACCCTATAGGTATTGTTAATACTAGCTGGAAGTACCTGCTTTATTACGGAGTGTTCTATGAATTGTGACAGTGACAATACTCAAGGGCACCAAGACGGGGAAAGGAGCAGGTAATAAATACCAGGGCCAGTATATGCCAGGGGTGGCCTGCACTTGAGCCCAATGTTTTGTTTTGTTTAGTTTTTTTGCTTTTAAAATTTTGAGGGTTTTCAGGTGCTGGTAACAGGGAAGAAAGGTTTGATCATCACCTTAGTGATGGGGCTATCAGATTTTAGCTGCTCTTCACTAACAGGCTTTTAGCGCTTTTCAACTGCTAGGAATGCCTCCAGGGGGAGACACGGCTAGGCCAGCAATGGTTTGACCACACCCCTTCGCCATTGTGCTGCTTTGTGGTGATGCACAAATCTCTTTAATTGTTGACTAGAGGGAGCACCAAGAAGTTACTGTATCTGGATATGAATATACTGCATTAGTTGAGTAATTGACCAAAGTAAAATTTGGTGAAATGACAAATTACAAATACAACATAAAATTAACATTGTATGGAATGGTGAAAAAAAAGATAAAAAAAAAAAAAAGAAAAGCTGTGGATTATAATTCTGGAGCCAATTGGAGATAGCCCTTTGTTGACCAATGCAATTTTTGCCTTTCCTAGCACGGTGTTCGGGGAACGATTGCTATGCCTCATCAAAACATAAGCAATCGATATGTCAGCCAGTTCTCAACTGGCTGGGAGCAAACGGCCCAATCAAAGGCCTAGGGCCGTTTGCAATGAGAACCCACACTCGAATTTTCTGGGAACTGATGACATCACTGATGAATACAGAAGAAAGACGTGTGAATGGAAACTACCTAATATACAGTGAGAATGAGGTCATACCTTCTCCTGGGAAATGTATTCATTATTATCATAAAGGTATTTATTAAGAACAGAAAGAGCCTATTCATTTTTATTGTATTCATCCAGCATTACAGAATAGTTTCTACGATGGTGAGGTTTATATCTACATCATAGGCTTTCTTTGTGTTAGTGCTGGCTGATCTTGTGCACAGATTATCTCTAAGGAGACAATTCTCGGGAGATATGTAATCTCCAGCTTTTCAATTTAGCTGCGAACAAACCATTTGTAAACTCATTCATGCAAATGGCTAAAGATCAACACAGAGAGCACCTATGGCTGGGAGGCTTTGTTGTGTAATTATGTCCATATACATCTTTTGATTGATTGTGAAATATTCATAACAGCATTTCACATGGAAAAAAAGACCACCATTTGTTGAATCTGGGCAAAGGGGACTACTATTCTTTCAATTTAAAGGACAATGATAAAAGAAATACTGAAGTACATGAGATAGAAATGGAATAAATGTAATTTTTTATGATATATAGCAGAAGAAATGATTCTATTACCATATTACCATCCTATGATTCACTCAATGCATTTGTCCACTGTTCCCTGCTATAGACATCACAGCTCTAGACTTCAGGTTATTAGGACTGCAAGCAATAATGACGTATTTAAGGCTTCCTGAAATGGCAATCATTTCTCCCTCAATTATGCAAGATAAGCGGTCATTCAGTCTCATCCGGCTGCATCCAGACTTAACCAACACAATAATGCAGTGCATACCCATCTCTTCTCTTATTAATACATGCCCTATGCATCTACCAAAACCCAGGTATGAAAAATAGG
>WWET01000618.1:346249-381423 GCA_011038615.1 Limnodynastes dumerilii
AGAGAGAGAGAGAGAAAAAGAGGGTGAGAGATACAGAGAGAGAGAGAGAGAGAGAGAGAGAGAGAGGGCAGGGAGGAGGAGCACAGCAAACATGGCTGTAACTTTTCTCTGTCAAATCATAAATAACCATTAAAAATTTCAAACCAATGCTAATGAAATATTTTTAACAGAAATGAAGTCAATAATAGAAGCAGCATGAGAAGAAAGCATACTTGCCTACGAAGTTTTGTTGGTGAGGAGCAAGGATGGGGCCTAGATGGGCCCCTCACAACCTCCACACAAACCTATCCCCTGAACTGGACATAGTTGACAGCAAGACAGTAAGGCTCCAGTCAGACTGGGCACCAATTATGTAATAGAAATATAATTTTTTTTTTAAAGTTTTATGAACTGCCAAGTCCGAAAAAGTTATTCTTCTTTGACTGGGTTACATGACTGCATTTAGTAGGAGTAGAGAACGCGTATCTTTTTATCCGCTTAATGAGGATTTGATCTACACGAAGTGTCTACACACATCAATGCACCGGCGGCCAAGAGACTGTCCTGGGAGAGTAACTGACGGCTTAGCCATGTTCTCCAGTGTTGTAGGTTCCCTATATAATGTAATGTATATAATGCACTCTTCTGCCTATACTGTACATTGCATTAACAGGATTTTACTCAGCCTCATCTTTAATGCATTTACCAGCTGTCGCTGTACTAATGATCATGTATGTGTAGAAGAAGGTTTGTCTTTGACATCGCTAAAGGGCAAAGCATCAAAGAAAGAGATCGTATGAAATGCCCTTTCTGTGCCTTCAAAGGGAAACGGCGTCCACAGACAATTGTAAGGTAAAACACTCTTAAAAGCTCATCGTGGCTTTTGTACTGTGTGTATTTGTATAATTTTTAAACTGACATTTATTTAAGAGTGATATGTCCCAAATGGGTCACTTTATTTTTTTCAGTGCTAATTGCAATATACATATACCCCATAAATAATCTTTCTCTCCCGCATAATTATTAATATATGCGCCAGTGTGTTGGGATGCTTCATATCATCGAAAGCAATGATTTAAAAACAATGGGGTGGATCCAGACGGATGTGGGTCCCCGCAGAGAACGGCCCTATTTCAATAGAAGAGGCATATCAATCAATCCCCGGAGCACCGAACACGGGTCTCCGAAAGGTGAGTGGCTAAACTGACCCCAACCCTTCCCCTAATTCTAACCCTAACCCTCCCCTTCCATTACCCCAACCCTCCCTTCCCCGCAGCCTGACCCTAACCCCCCCTTCTCCCTAGCCTGAGCCTAATACTCCCTTCTCTATAGCCTAACTCTAAGACCCACCTAATACTAATATGCCCCGTAGAGGTTACTCACCACTCTGTAGCTGTCATCCACCCGATCGACAAACTCACCCATTCATATAAAAAATGATAAAATGGCCCCCTATTCGAAATAGAGACAGCCGAAAAGTAACTTTTCCCAAAGAGGGCACCGGAGACTGCACCAAGATCCAGACCTAAGTGTTTGTTACGTTCAATCGCTTAGCGTATTTACACTATCGTAAGTACTATGCACTCCCCCTGGCACCCCCATCGGACAGACGTACTTTTGCTGATTTACGACTACAAAACTCTACCTTAACTTTTCCAAGCGTAACCGCGATCGTACGTAGCGTCCTGACGGATGTAACTGGCAAACCCAGCCCATACGGTAAAATTTAAATACCTCCCTCCACCTCCAGTGCGTAGTTAGAGCGTAGTTATGGTGGGCATGCCCCCTCGTGCGTAGTTACTACATTGTTACGGCCGCCCAGAGTTACGCATCGTAACATCTGCCGTCCGCATGCGCAGAACTTACAAACAGCCGAAATTACGCTAGAAACTAACGTAACTTTGCTGTCATACGTAGGTCTGGATCTGGCCCAATATCTGTACATCTTTTCTCCATTGCTTTTTGCTTTGTCTGACTCTCTATTCTGCAATATAAGCTTGAGGTTAGGTCATCGCTGGCGTACAAACAGTCTTTCAATATAAAGTAAAAAAACCTCTTACATTTACTAGTTTACATTTTTTTTTACTGTTGTTGGATTTTTATACAACATAAAGTGCAATACTTAATAATGAAGGAAATATTTCTACACATGTCTATAGGCAGTAACCAGAAAATACATCTCTTACAAGTGAGTGCCTTAGAAAAGCTGTTCTTGGCCTCGCTCTGCCATGGGGTGTGGTTAATTAACATCACGCCGTACACAGCACTCATTAAAGAAAATTAATATATTTAGGCAGCTGTAACGAATCAAACAGGGAACAAAAATGAAGTTCAGATGAATTGAAAACAATTTTTGCTATTCCAAATATGGAAGTTTATTGCAGGGTTTTTTCAGCTGCCTCGTTTGGACTGTTTTATGTTAGAAAGACAAAGACTAAACAGACCTTCATATTTTCAGTATTAACTACTAAAAATGAAAAATGCCTTGTTTGCTCTTATAGAGGGGACAGGCTTCTGAAATACAGCAGCTTCTAGAGGAAATTCTCTCCTTTCCTCATTCTTTTCCGTGACTCCAGAGGTCTCCTCCAGCTGCCGTGTGCCAGGGAGGACGAGGACAATATATATAACAATATACAGTGCTTCACTACACAGAACAAGACTATTTATTTATCCTCTGCTGGTCCGTTGTTATTCTAATTTACAATGTTTATAACAAACAAATTAAGAATCCATTATTTAGCAAAAATGTCATTTGTTGGTTTAGTATTTTCTTCTAATCACAGATTAAACTGTCATTTCTAACGTATGACTCTTGGAAAGCTAATACATTACATTTTCTGCACTCTTGTATATCACATAATCAAGCTCTCGCGTATTTGTGTTACATGATTTCACAGCTTGTCAGACAAAACCATTGAAAAGAACCTCAGGATCAGTATTGCTTGTTTAATGTGGTTACTATAAGCATTAGTATTAATCAAGTAGAATGTTTATGGAATGAAGGGGGAGTCGTCCCTAGGAAAGCCTCCTTGGATTTCATAGAGTGGAATTTAGATTGAGACCTACTTTACACTCTAAGGGCCTGATCCAGACCTACGCCGATGCGCTGTGCTTACTAAAACACAGCGTATCGGCGTCCACTCTCCCCGACACTCCCCCTGTGCGGGCGTATTTCCCATTGCTTACGCCGGCTGAAGGCTACCCTAACTTCAGCCCGGGTAAGCAATGGGTAATACGCTCGCACACCAGCATACTACCGCTAAGCCCTCCCTTAACGTAGGGACGCTAGGGGGACGCCCTCTCCTGCGTCCCTATGCTGTTCCTACGGATGCCCAACCGTTGATCGGGCGTTGCCGTAGCTATGCCGGGCAACATCTGCCTGGCGCATGTGCAGATCGGCTTTTCAGCCAATCTTACGCTTACGCCTGCCATCCTAGCGAAGGCGGGCGTAGGTCTGGATCAGGCCCTATGAACCTGATCCGGACCTCCGCCTGACACCTGATTTACGTACGCAAAGTGCATAAGTCGGGTGTCTGGATGGAAGTGCGCATGTGTCCGACAGATGTTCTACAACGGTCCATTTCGACAGGGTGGTGCATCTCCTCCCCTCACCTAAACTCCATAATGTGGGCCAGGGGGGTGCATTTTAAATTTTACAGCAGGGGTTTTAGTGCAGGGTTGTCGACTCTCCCGGTATCCTGGGAGAGGCTGCAAATCTCCTGTAAAGGACATGAGGCTTGTAGTTTCCAAGAAACCCAGTGTTGCTAGGGAAAGGGAGGGACTTGATGATGCAATTTGTGTCCCCATCCCTATTAAAGCTAAAAAAAAAAGGGGGTAATAGTCAAGGGGCGGGACTTAATGACACGATTTGCATACATCTGTGGCTTCCCTCTGAGATCTCCCGGAGGGAAGCTATTAAAAGTCAGCAACCCTGTGTTAGTGGTGCCATATGTATCAGCAGTTGTACGGGTGCTGATCCAAAGGGGTGACTTAAGGCATGAGAGGGGGAGTGACAGGAAAGTTCACTCCCCTCCCCCGTGCAGACTGCCAGACCTCCGTGTGTGCTGTAAAAATATGGCGGTCTGGATCCTCTTATATGAACTCTATGAACGCTAAAGATGAGGCGTGAGACGTTCATTTCTCTTGCAACCTAGTCGGTAAGTTAGGCAGCGCTATACTTGGGAGACATAGCACTGGAAACCGACTAATGGAATGTGGGCGGCGTACAACAGACTACGGATCCGGATAAACAAGATCCACACTACCGCGCTGGAGCGGGAAGCACACAGCATGTACGCTATATGGGAGGAGGTATTTTATTTTCATAGTACAGTAAGTGTGTTTTATCTCTTACACGCAATACACATTTCCAAGCCGTCTTCACTTTACATGGCGCAGAAATCTTAAAGGCTCCTATCATCATAACTTGCAGAGCAACATGGATCCAGCATCCGATCTCTGCGATCAGAGCTCCAAGTGCAGCTGAAGTGAAGGTCTGATTGCGATCCTTATTCAACAAAGGAGGAGCTTTTAAAGAAAAGTCTCTATACTCTAATCTAGTCAGTTTCTGAGGGGTGTGGATCGCAGCTGAGAACGGCCCTTTTTCGAAAAGGCTGTTTTCGTGACCCCATTCCTGAAGCTGAGCTCATCAGAAACTTTATACGCTGCAGACAGGTAAGCGCCTATCCCTATTTTCCCAACCCTTATGCTAATTCTTACCCTAACCTTTCCCTTCAATTACCCTAAACTTCTCTTCCCTGCAACCCAACCCTAAGTCTCCCTTCCTCACAGCCTAACCCTAAGTCTCCCTTCTTGCAGCCTAACCCTAAGACTCCCTTCACCGCAGCCTAACCATAAGTCTCCACTTCTAGGCTCCATCCCCTCCCCGCAGCCTAACCCTAAGTTTCCCCTTCTCCCATCCCTCCGACCCCCGCAGCCTAACCCTAAGACCATCCTACTAAAATAAATCCCCTCCCCTGCACTAACGTTGCCAGTCATTCGAGAAGTGTTGGGTTCGACGGCAGTTCTGAAGCGGAATTTCGAAATAGGGACGCATTCTAAAATACTCCCAGCCGACAATTAGCTCTCGACTGTGGGTAAATCTAAAATGAATGTTCGCAGCGGTGAACAGAACCTGTTTTTGAGGATTTTACATTAAGAACCAACCAAGAGGTAACTGTCTTAACATCAAACAAATTGTTAAAATTAGTAATACCTGGTCAACACAATACAAGCATATCTCTAACTTTCTATTGTAAATGAGAGACTCAATGTAAGACAAATATCACACCATTACCAATATCCTTATATAGCTTTTTCTTATTTTGTGTTTGCATAATAACTCCCTCTCCTCTAGTGTGTTTGTCATTCCTCCATTTCATACTGCACTGGCCACAATACACCCAGAGTTGGCCCTGACAAGACTAATCATTGTCCTGACCTGCCGCTGCTTTACCCAAAAGCCAAACATCTTCCCAGAACAACATAAACCTGTCACCAAGCATAACCGTCAAAAAATGCTAGTACACCAAAAACACAGTGTAATAAAATGTCAATACAAACAACAAAATTGTTGATATTTTAATACACAATTACAAAAACATACACAACGTTCTGTTAATATATTTTTACTATCCTTAGTCTTATAGCAATGCATTATCTTATATATATTCATAAGGAGGGTGGCATTAATATACAAAAGAAGGAAGAGGAAGTAATAGAACACGAGGGAATCCATATTGGCATGCATATGTTTAGAGGAAATGTGTGGAAAAAATACTTCACTGGGTGGTTGATAAGTGGAATAGCTTCCCATCTGAGGTGGTTGAGGATAACACAGCAGAAAAGTGTAAACATGCTTGGGATAAATATAAGGAGATCCTAAATCTAAATTGAGGGAAAAATAGGATCTTGGATCAGTATAGTTTTAAATTAACTATGGACCATGTAGCTCTTATCTTCTGTCACTTTTAAAGTGTTTATGTTCATATAAAATATGTGTGTTACAGCTATGGTCCGTTCTTTTATAGTTAAAGCTAAAAATATATTAGGTTCCATGATCCTTTATCTCCAGATCCGATTAAAATTGCAGCATAATAAAAAACGTGCTGTATGTAGTAAACCACTGATACTTATACTCCTGATCATGCAAATGAAGTCAACATTATATTACTATCGGAGCATAAATGAAGGGGATGAAGAATGCAGAAGAAATGTATCAGGCTTCATGGAGAAAATAAATACATTATATAACATGTCCACATACACAATATTTAGTGCAGACAATTCCCAATGCAAAGAGTATCAAATTCTAATTCCCAATGAAAAGAGTATCAAATTCTGAACATATGCCAATTACAAAATCATCATCATCATCATCATCTGAGGGTCACTAAATGGTCAACACCAAGAGATGAATTTACATCTGCAAACGAAATGTAGGCTATAAAGATGGATGGGCTACTGGGGAAGGGTTGTGGTAGGGGAATAAGATCACTATTTGGCTTGGTCTTTTAAATGTTTTATGTAGGAGTAGTGTTGCCACTGAATTGTAAATCCCTACTGTATACTTTACCTACCACAAGCCAGGGACAAGTATTCCCCATGACAGCACGCTCAGTATTTACTTTTCTTTCTTTCTTCCTATTTTCTTTCTTTTTCTCATTTTAATTTTGCTACAAAAATAAGACTGAAACTATGCACGGACAATGCCTCTCCCCACCCCCTCTCCGCTAATCTAAATCCCTCCCCTCTCCCACTTCTCCCTAAACACTCCCCGAGACAGCATTACGCCACATCTTTCTTACTAAATTACTCCGTGCGGTGACTACGCGGAGGCAATCTACGTAACTAACTGGTATGTAGATTGCGTACATTTCACAAATCTCCGCACCTAAGAAGCAGAAGTTTCTTAGGTGTGACTCAGGTCCCTTGTGATGGCAAGCAGAAAGATCACAGGGGCACAGGGGGGGTGTCCACTGTCACAGCAAGACATGCACCGCACAGCCTTCTCTGCCTTAAAGGCTTGACGCAGAAGGCGGGGCTTAGACAGACAAATGGCTCTGCCTATGACTAGAGCCTATGAATACTTTTATTTACCCCATGTATTGGAGTCAGGGTGTAAATGTAGGGACTCTGGTATGTGTCAGTGATTTTCAGTTATGGGGGACCTCACAAATTATATGCTCAGCACCCGTAACCTGCTCCTCAAGCCTTAATCTGCACTGTTCCCCGCACAGTGTATAGGGCAGGGATAATACTTGGTAAGTGTAATTTTCTATCTAATAAGCCAACTAATTTCATTCTAAGTGGGCAATACTTTGCTGACCATAATGATCATCACGTTTCGTAAAGAATTCACAATGAAGATACTGTTCATGTGAAGAGATACCATTAGCATTGCTACGTCAATGCCTCTAAACTATGCTAACTATTGTTAATGTGGGGTTTACATGCATAATAAGCTGTGAGGTGATGTATTTTGACACCATGATTTTCCATGGTATATTTGGACGATTGCATAAAGTGCATCAATTTGGATTTTTCTGGACCTGGTTGGGGAGAGGTGGAGAGGTTTCTTACAGCTATTCATGGACCTGTGAGGAATGCTGAAACCCAGGTCTGGAAAGGGACAGATGCAGGCACCCAGGTCCAAAATAGAGGGAATGTCTGAACCCTGGCCCAAAATAGGAGGAATGCTGGAATCAAGGTCCAGAATGGGATAAATCTGTTGCCAGTCCTAGAATGGAAAGAATACTGGAAGCTGGTTCCTGCTGGATTAGAAGGAATGCTGGAAGGAAGGAAGGACTACCTGAAGCCCGGTCCAAAATGGAAGGAATGCAAGAACTCAGGCCCAGTATAGGGAAATGATGGAATCAAGGCCTAGAATGGAGAATTGCAAAACCCGGGTCTGAAGTGGAGGTGTGCAAACCCAGGACTGGAATGGAGGTTTGCAAAACCCAGGACTGGAATGGAGGTTTGCAAAACCCAGGACTGGAATGAAGGTTTGCAAAAACCCAGGTCTGGAATAGAGGAATGAAATCCAGGCCTGCAATGACAGGAATTCCAGAATCCAGGTCCAGAATGGGAGTACTGCCAAAACCAAGGGATAGAGTAAAAGCAATAGTTATAACGGTTTTGTTATACTGTAACAAAGGACACCTGAACCAAGGACTAGAATATGAAAAGCTTCAGTGGCATATTGGCATATGGTATTATTTTATACAAAAAACATTGGACCGGATCCACACCTAACTCACGCATACAGCCCCTAACCTGCCCCCTGTTTTTACGTACCACATGGCACTTAAGAGTACTATAGGACTACCTTATCGAACTGTGTGTAGTTTCCTTCTTAAGAAGGAAACTATGCATAGACAACACCTCTCCCCGAATCAACCCCGCCCACCCAGGCTAATCTAAAATCTAAATCCCTCCCCCCCTTCCACTTCTACTTAAATCCTTCTCGAGGTGGCAAAAGTACGCCTCTTTCCTGCTAAACTACTCGGAGGCAATTTGCGTACCTAACCTACGTACCTAAATCTACTACTGGTAAATTCTTAAAAATACGTACCTAAGATGCTGGGGCTTCTTAGGTTTGAATACGGTCCATTATGTTCAAAATGTAAGCACAATGATATAAGCAAAATTTATAAAGCATGGCTGGGTCACATGACACATAAAGCATTTATGCTCAATTATTCCTAAATAAAAGTATAATACTGATATAGAAAAACTTAGATATTGCAATGAAACCAAATGTATCTGTAATTATTTTATTATATAAATCTGATTCAAATTCAATTAATCTGGCAGTCTTACCACTGTAATCAAGTATTAAATGGGAGAAAGAGAGGTCTGAAACAAACTCAACTCATACCATGCTAGTGGTTGTCCACTAGGTGGTACTAAATGGACAAATGCATATTTGTAAGTTGAACATTAAATATCTCATCCAAAATTCCTGATTCCATAAGGTGCATTAACCCACTTCCTCTTTTTAATTTTCAATGCATGAAAAAATAATTCCTCATAGTCAATTTTTCAGGATACAAAACAAGGTAATGTATAGATAAATGTATTATTGTTGTTTCTTGCCATTTTTCCAGGAATATTCAGGAGACTGATACATCTAGAGTAGTGATTAAGGACTTTTAAGCTGGGTACTTACTTTTTCAATTCTCTTCTGATCCAACTCCCAACCATATAATTGACACAATATTACAGTAGACTTATTTCACTAATACAAAACTAAACCCGTGATATACACTCAGGGCCCGGGACACAGCTGCTGAGCCCACCCCCTATGTGATGTCATTGTTGACATCACATAGGGGGTGGGGTGACACAGAACCTGCTATAACTGCGGGGCGTTGCAAAGCTCTTCCCTGCACATTGGTTCACTACTCAGCGGGCCCCCATCAGCCCCTGACCCAAGACAACAGTCCCGGCTGTCCCCCCCTGATGGCGGCCCTGTACACACTTGACCAATTTTACATTAGTCCTCTGACCTTCATCTGCTGAACTGATCTGCTGAAATGATCCTGTCACTGTACACACTTTTCCAGTCTACGCCAGACCACTTGTCACTCACAAAGGCAGCGCTGCATGGCATCAGAGTCAGGAGAAGAACTGGATCTCCTGATGTTTAAGCTGTTTTAAATTAGGGTTGCTGACTTTTTAAAGCTTCCCTCCGGGAGAACCCGGAGGGAAGCCATAGATTTCTGCAAAGGGGCAGGGCCCCCTGTCACTCACTCACAAGGGATGTAACACTAGGGATTACAGTAGTTATGCACTGCTGGGGGAGCTTGAGGGAGATTTGCTGGCTCTCCCGCTATACCGGGAGAACTCCCCAAATATTGGTAGTCTCTCGGACATTCCGGGAGATTCGGAAACCCTGGTTTAAATATCATTTGACCTGACCAGGAATGGATATTATGAGTGCTTGTTAGAGGTTAAAGGTCGGATTGGACGCAAATTGGATAAGTGTGTACCCAGCTTTAGGAGCGCGGATTACACGTGTGCCTCACAGTGGAACTAGATGGTTCATCACGGTGTGAATTGAGTCACATCATTGAACTGTGGAGAGGGGCTTGTGACAGTTGAAATTAAATATGGCTACAATACAAAGACTAGAAAGGAATTGAGCAATATTTTATAGTTATTTGGAGGTGAAAGCAATAATTCTATCTTAAATACATAGAAAATGCTGCCATGCCCCCTAAAATAAAATCAGCCCCACCAATGGTCATGTCAGCCAGTAGTGAGCTAAGATCACTGTGTGGGGCAAGAGATCAATAACCTATATACTATGTGACTTGTAACTTCTAAATGAACCTTTCTTGGTTCAGCTCCCTCCCTATTTGTAATGTTGCTGTCTCACACGCTGACATACAGACAACTGATTCCTATAGTTTATCCAACAGAGTCTGTAACTAATCGTGACAGATGAGGATATTAATTATTTATGGTTCTGCTCCCTGGGTATCAGTTTCTGGAATTCTTTTATCACTCTGTATATAACTGTCTAGAGAGCAGTAACACTCAGCTGCCAGTATAAACACATGTAGTTTATTGTTTCCAAATGATGAGGGATACATGATTAAAGCCTGAAAGCTTTAACAGTTTCTGGGTCCTAGGCTCAATAAAAGCAGAGGTGAAAAGCAGTTTAGTGATTATACAGGATAGAGCAGATACTGGCCCACTCTTCACAGTAATGCTGCATAACCATTGTATCACAGAAGTGGGCACTCTGGGTTAAGCTAGATAAGTAATGAAGAGGGCTCCTCATGGTGCCTTCCAATGCCGTCAAGGGAAATTCTGTGCCCTATTACAGCAACTTCCTGTCCCCCTCTTCCTATCAAAGGGGTGTGGTCAACCATTGAGGGCGTGTCTGTGCACACACACATAGAAATGTATCTATTTAGATATATAACAAAGTGTCAACACATGTGTCTTAAGCTCACCTGCCTTGACGCTGGGCAGGTGAACTTAACTCAATACAGACCCTCCAACATGACCCATTCCATTAGGTATACTATACTCCGCACCTGAGCTTCTAACTGTCACATTCATCTGGTGAAATGACTTAACTGATATTAAAAAAACTTTTTGTCTCTTCAACAAAGGTGGTTACCATAGCAACTGACCATTGGAAACTGAGGAGCAGAGTATTTTGTACCTAATGGGATGGGTCATGTTGGAGGGTATGCTCAATATAGTAGCTATATTGTGAACTAAACCTCCTTTTTATGTATGTGCTGGTACAGTGTTATATAATGTGTGTTTGGAGTGCCGGACCTCTCTTTTGTTCCTTGTACAGTAATTACACAGTGGTCACTTTTGTCCTTGGCTGCACCTCTCCATTTATATATACACTTGCACACATTTCATATATTTGAACTGATGAGCGGCCTTGTGTTTTCTTGTTACTGTTACAAGTTTTACTTTGGAAGCCTGACCCCTCCCCAAAATGGCTGCTGCACACTATTCAAATAGCAGGAGTGTCTTACTACAGACCTCCTGAGTACACATATAGCAAACGGATAGGTACTCACCTACAGGAGGTGCCTTGATGCTGGGCAGGTGAACTTAACCCAATATAGCTAGATTATGAACTAAACTTCTTTATGTATGTGCTGACACATCATCAGCTGAGTCATATAACGCTATTAACAGCGGTATGCGATTCAGCTGATGATGTCATCCAGGGGCATCGTCTGTTCCAGCTTCCAGGTATAGGTAGTCTTGCCAACGCTTCTCTGGTACAAACTCCCTAACCCCCCTCTGAACTTTTACAAGGTAAATAAAAAGGAAAAAGATAAATAACAACCAGATAATAACATTCTCTATAACAATCAGATTCTAACATTCTCTAGAAGTAGTAGCGGTTGCAATCTCCGGTTAGAAAGTGTGGCTTCCGAAAAAGGGATATTCGAAAGTTACTTTAATGTCCCTTTTTCCGAAGCTTACACTTTTAGAAATTTTTTTTAATGAATTGGTGAGTATGCCGTTCGGTGATGGGTGAGTATGCCGCTGCTCGCCGGACCAAAGGGACAGGTGAGTAAAGTCTTTCTGCTGGTTTAGGGTCAAGCTGTAGGGGAGGGAGGATTAGGGTCAGGCTGCAGGGGAGGGAGGGTTAGGGTCAGGCTGCAGGGGAGGGAGGGTCAGGGTCAGGCTGTAGGGAAGGGAGGGTTAGGGTCAGGCTGCCAGGAAGGAGGGATAGGGTAAGGGTAGTGATAGAGGAGGGTTAGGGTAAGAATTAGGGGAAGGAGTGGGGGGACTTGTTTTTTACACTTTTCGGAGCACTGAAAGCTCGGTTCCCCATGGATCGGTTGCAATGCCTCCTCGAGGCATATGCAATCGAAATCCCAGCCAGTTCGCAACTGGCTGGGGAGGATTGGCCAATTTGAAAATCAGCCATTCGGACCGGAGCCCCACATCAAGTAGTAGATAGAGGCGGCCAGGGAGGAGGGATAGGGTAAGGGTAGTGATAGAGGAGGGTTAGGGTAAGAATTAGGGGAAGGAGTGGGGGGACTTTTTTTTTACACTTTTCGGAGCACTATGCAATCGAAATCCCAGCCAGTTCGCAACTGGCTGGGGAGGATTGGCCAATTCGAAAATCAGCCATTCGGACCGGAGCTCTACATCAAGTAGTAGATAAATGATACTTTGGTTACTATCAGGTGCAACATCTGCCTCTCCAGTGCCCCCTGCTGACAGCTAATGTGTGTACAATAAAAGACCTCACTGAGATGGTTATATCATGACGCTGCTTGACATAAAATGCTTATTTTCCCAGTGAAAGGACATCGCCTATTTGTCATGCCTGCACTGTATACCAAATTCTATTGCCACTATTTGCTATGGCAAAATTAATTAATCAAGCCCAGAGCTGATGGGGGCCCACCGATACTTACCTTAGCTCTGCAGCAGCGGGTATTGACAGTATCCTACCACCGATACTTGCAGCTAAGCGGGGCAATGCGCACCGGTCCGCTGTTAATGCTGGCCCGCGGTGCCCTGCTCCCTGACCCAAAATTTTTGATAAGCCAAGCTACAGTCTATCCTACACACCCTGCACCCAGATGGGGAACACCTATAGAAGCGCTGGCAAAGGAACGATACATGCAAAAAGCAATCATACATCGTAAACCATGAATATTGCTACAACACCATTGTTTGTGCTTTTGGGAACATGGCCGCACTAAATCCAGATGTGTCCCTCTCTAGGACCTTTACAATTCTCTCCTTTTGCCAAGTTGAAGGGCAAACATGAAATATATTGTTGCTGACATACAAAGTAGCGGAAATAATACGCAGATAAGATAACGCTGAACGCATTCCTGACTAATTATTTTCTGTTGAAACTTGGCTGAATGACACTCTAATCCAAACCTCTCAGTAGGTTCTGTGACTTAGGTGATCTTCAGCCCCCCCTGATAACATTAATTGCATTTTAGAGAATTACCCTCCAAGGATGTACTGAGAAATATTTTTTTAATTAGCCACATTAGTCTCGTTGGGAAACTGATGAAAACAGAAGATGTCTTCAGGGTCTATTTTTCAAAGTTTAAATTAAAGCAAGTAGCTAACTTTTACACGGATTTGCCAAAGGAAAGACTACAATATAAAACACATGTTGCACGTAATGGGGCTGATTTATCACAAATACGAAATCTGCAGCCAAACAAGGCGCACAGAACGAATGTGCAAATGAACAACGATCTGAGATGTAACCGGGGGGCAGACCTATAGAAACTCAGGCCCCATACCATAACGCCCACTCCATCCATGCTCAGACAGCTGTCAATAGCTGGTAGATTTAACAGCATAAACTGAGCGCTGTTTAAACTGCCAGCTGCTGACAGTATCTTCAGCGGGTGTAGAGGAAGGAGGCCCATCTCTTCTCCGGGCCCTATAACAGCTGTAACCCCTGCACCCACGGTGGTCACGCCACTGGATGTGGCTGAGAGTTGTGCAGCTACCATCATGCTGGACAAAAAAAACAAAACACACTGGTTAAGATTGCTACAGTGACAGTAACATATAAGACAATGACATTATAACATTGTCTGTATCATTACTGAAAGTGTTTTTAATTTGACAAATGTTATGTCAGCAGGGGCCCCATGTTGATAATTAAGTAAGCTCGGCATGGTGCCTCTCTGTAACACCAACATTCAAAACATAAAAATAATAAATAATAATAATAATAACTGCTTGACTGGTCCTCTGTTCATAGTTAGAAATTATAGAGCCAGGGGCAAGAAAAATGTGGAAGACCATCGTACGCCAGCTAAATGAAGACTGCCAGCAAGTCGCAAGTCACTGACAAAAGGTACGTTTTTTAATAAACCCTACCCTTACCTCTTTCCTAACCCTCTTTTTCCCAAAGAATAAGCCTAACCGTTCATGCCCCGCATCCTAACCCTCCTTGGCCCACAGTCGAACTGTAACCCTCCATGACCCGCAGCTGAACCATAACCCTCCATGCCTCACAGCCTGACCCTAACTCTACTTGCCCTGCAGCCTAACCCTAACCCTCCATGGCCCGCAGCCAAACCATAACCCTCCATGGCCCGCAGCCGAACCATAACCCTCCATGGCCCGCAGCCAAACCATAACCCTCCATGCCCTGAAGCCAAACCCTAACCCTCCATGCCCCACAGTCTAAACCTAACACTCCATGGCTCACATCCGAACCCTAACCCTCCATGTCCCACAGCCTAAACGTAACCCTTCATGGCCCTCAGCCGAACCATAACCCTCCATGTCCTGCAGCCGAACCCTAACCCTCCATGGCCCTTATGGCACATCATTAGTTACAGCCCTGCAGATGCTTCCCCTGGCTCTCTCTCTGATCCGTTCACACTGTCTATGCTGCTCTTGGCTTGGCAGGAATCATCTGGTACGAACATGGCACACGCTGCTTACCCTCTTCAAAAAATGATAAGAATTGTTCAAAGTGATCTTTAGTGCCAATGTCAAAAATGCATTCACATAAAAGTTCAACATGACTACAACTGAAGAGGCTGACGCGTTTCTCTATGCAAACCACAATTTTTATGTTAGCACTGGAGATCACTTTGAACAATATTGAGAGCCAATTACTACTCTAACAAAGCCCTGAGGGCCTTAGTAGCATCATTAGTGGCTAAGGACTGTTTAAATCAGCACAACATTAGCATATAGCAACAAAAATTAGCAGCTGCAAAGTTGTCCTGATGAGGTGGATTGCCAGCGGTTAAGGTCTGCTATTACTGCATTACTTCTTTTCCACTATATTCTTTCTATAAACCACAAACAAAGTTTATTAAGATCGGAAATGATTTAGCTTGCACAATGGATATAATCTGTGGTTTGCGATGCTGCCGCCTAATGTGTTAACATCTTTAAAGGCATAATACTGTTTAAGCCTTATTACCAACCAAGGAAACTGCAAGATCGTTATTATAACAGCCAATTATCATCTATATGGCCCTTTACCAGTATAGTCTATGGATATTAGCTAAACAGAAATTGTGACTGTGTACATTGATATCTAATTTGGCCATTTTTTACAGAGTGAATCTCCAGAGTGGGTAGTAGGATACAATTTTAGTTCATTTTATAATGTGTATTATGTTCTAGTTGATATATGTTCTGTCTATACTCCAAGCTCTTGTTTTTCATTTTATTTACTTGTGTTATATACTGCACCTGGATTTACAACCGAAGTGGTGACAATCTGAGATACAACACTAAACAGAGCAGGGACAGAGCGCAGGAGAGATCATAGACATATCGGATTAGAGAGCACAAACCAAGTAGAGGAGAGAGCATAGACAGAGCAGAGAAGACCGAATGGACAGAGCAGAAGAGTAAAGAGAGCGTGCAAAGAGCAAGAAAGATAAGAGAGTGTGGATACAGCGGATTAGAGAGCATGTACAGAGCAGAGGAGAGAGCGTGGACAGAGCGGAGGAGAGAGCATGGACAGAGTGGAGGAGAAAGCATTGACAGAGCAGAGTAGAGAGCATGGACATGGTGGATTAGAGAGCATGCACAGAGTGGAGTAGAGAGCTTGGACAGAGTGGAGGAGAGAGTGTAGACAGAGTGGTGGAGAGTGTGTGGACAGAGAAAAGGAGAGAACATGGATAGAGTGGAGGAGAGAGCATGGGCATAGCGGGGAGAGAGCAGTGACAGAGAGGAGAAGAGGACAGTGACAGAGCAGAGGAGAAGGCATGGACAGAGCGGAAGAAAGAGCAGGGACAGAGTGGAGGAGAGAGTGTGGACAGAGTAAATGAGTGAGCATGGAAAGAGCGGAGGAGAGAGCATGGACAGAGTGGAGGAGAGAGTGTGGACAGAGCAGAGGAGAGAGCATAGACAGAGCGGAGGAGAGAGTATGGACAGAGCAGAGGAGAGAGCAAGGACAGAGCGGAGGAGAGAGCAGTGGCAGAGCAGAGGAGAGGAGAGAGCATGGAAAGAGCGGAGGAAAGGGTGTGGACAGAGCAGAGGAGAGCGCATGGACAGAGCAGAGGAAAGAGCATGGAGAGCACAGAGGAGAGTGCAGACAGAAGCAGGAGCAAGGACAAGGTAATTTTTTTTCTCTTAATTACACTTGTTTTAAGAGTTTCATCAATGATACAGCTGACATAATGGTGGGGACTGTATGATTAACAACTGAGTTACTGGCTGAAATGTGGACAGATTATCGGGAACACCCACATATTTCACAATATCATCATGGGCGAGATAGGTCAGGAATTCTAAATGATAACATAATCTGTCCCAAACTTTTCTGTATTAACCATAACGGGTCACTTTAACCTCATCAATTGGATCTGTCATTATATATATTGATAGGTTAAAATTAATTAATTATCATCATCTGGAAATGCTGAATGGGTAAATTACAGTGTCCTCTAGCTCTCCAGTTGCCTAAATCTATTCCTACCGCCACACATTACCAGCGTGATACAGGAAACGCTGTTAACAGCTTATCATCACCAATTATATATCATTCAGGTTTCTTCAGCTGCTCATTTGACCACAACGTGTTGCTCCAAGCAATTCTCTATGTGAATAAAAGCATACTTATGTTATTGTCTTTCTTCCTATGGAGAACATATAAGAAATGCAAAGAAAAAGTTGCAATTTCACCTATTCTTCAATTATATTCCTGATCAGGGGCTCTATATATGAAAGGGAGCTGTAATTGGCACTTACTGTGATCTTTTTCCACCTGTAATATGGTCTTTTTATCCCAAACCTCTGGGATGCGTTGCCAGGGAAACTGTATGCATTCTACAGAATGTTACCAGGGCAACAGGGACAAATTAGATGCATCGCTATCGGGCTTTGGTACTAAATTTGCATTTCTTAGGAAATAAGATTATTACTGATCCTAAAAAAGAGAAGCTGAGATCATACATCAGAGGATCATACTTGGGAGTTTGCGGCAAACACTTATCTATTCTCTTATTTATTGCCTAACACACAGGGCTGTTCATCCACTTCATTTAATTTCATTTAGGCTTGATTTTCTACCTTGTTTAGATGTTCATTTGTTGTTGTGGGATTGGAGTTTCAAGAAAATCTGTTGATCTCCCTCCGATGGGCAATATAATCACAAGAATGTCATTTAAAATAATGACTATGCATCAACAGCTTGATAAGTGCATTAAGAACACAATTAACAAAGGACACCGGTAATTTGAGATGATGTCGGTGAAGTATCGTCAGAGGTGTCAGTCATCCCAAACAAACACAACAGGGGCTGATGAGTCAGTGAATAATAATGTCTCTAAACAAATTACAAATCTCTCTGTAACTGATCTGAGATCTGCAAAGGTCACTGCTGCCTAAATTAGCCGGGATTTCATTTTGTTTTATTTTTTCAATTACCATTTGTTCAGGTGGACGAGGGGTGTATTCAGAATGTAATAGATTTTTTTTCCTTTTTTAAGTTAAAAATAAGGTGCCTGATCCTAAATTAGTAATGACACCCTGCTTCAGGGGCCAGATTTACTAATCTGCGGGTTTGGAAATGTGGAGATGTTGCCCATAGCAACCAATGGGATTTTAGCTGTCATTCTCTAGTATGTCATTTTTTGAAACCCGCAGCTTAGTAAATCTGGACCTGTAAGACATTTATTTGACATTTATATTATTCAAATTGCTGGTTCTAGCTGACATTCTTGAGTATGTAATAGGAAAGTGAGAGCTAGAATCTGATGGGTTGCTATGGGCAACATCTCCAATTTTCCAAACCCGCAGCTATGTAAATATGGCCCCAGGTGTTTTTCTGGCAGTGCACATGTGCGTGCCAGATGTTACACAATAGATGTCCTAGCGTAAGGAACTTAGTTTTGTATGGTAGGAGATCCGTCCAATGGAGCGTCACTGTATTCGCATGCCCAATCCCTGCAAGGGGGAGGAGATAGGTATGCAGATTATGGTGAGTGGGCGGCAGTATGTACTTCCATATGGATCTGTATTTGGACAGATGCAGATGTGTCTGGAGAATTAAGGTAGGGTTCTCAACACATAAGAAAAGCGTCAAGCTCCCATTAACGCCCTCATTTTGGATGGCTCATGTTCCCAGAAAGTGCTGTGCCATCAGATTTGCAGGAGCTGCGGTACCATTCATTTAAACAAAATACTGGAAAACTCTATTTTTTTTATTTTATTTTTAGTTCATTACAGGGTATTTAAATCCTGTTTATTGAACTCTAACTACCATTTCTTGTGTGTATATATAATATACAGCAATTAAGGGGATATACATTCCTATGAAAGATTCATTGTATTAGCTGCAATATTTTAGTGCAGATATAACCCTTATACTGTGCCAGGGAAAAGCATTACCTTCCAGGGGTCTAGAAGTTATTCCTGGAGTTATAATTGGTCCACAAAACTGAGAGTGTTACATTGAAGTGATAAATAGCTTTTATAGCCCCAGGCCGGATTCACAGATTTGATAGGTTAGTTGTAATAGGGAAACTTTTTAAGGGAACACAAAAAAATGATCAATTTCCTGCTAAGGTGCTTTATAATAGGAACACTCCCTTAAAGAAAAATAGCCAAAACTTTTGTTGGATTCCATGCAAAGCAATTGTGTCTGATGCTTAATCAGGATAGATAATAGGTATATGTCTAATATAAGTATTTCATACTTCCACACATTCATATATCTGTATCAATATATATGTACATATATATACACATACAGGGCCTGATTCAGAGATACGATTTCCACGGCACTTAGGAGCGTATATTTAAGATCTTAGAAAATTCGCATTACTGCGCATGCGTAATAATAGTGCAATGCCGTCTACGTAGCGGTTAGGAGCGTAAATTCTCTAAGAGCGTAAGTTTGAATCACACGCAACCACTTAAGATCTTAAGTGCAGCGAAAGTTTAAGATCTTAAGGATTTGCATGGAAATGGGTGGGGGGAGGCAGGGAAATGAGGGAAAGTGGGCGCGGGCTGACACTTAGGATCTTAAATGAACGCTACTACGTCACTTAAGATCCCAAATGACAGCGTAGAGTTAGGGTTAGTCAATGGTGGTCTAAGTTTAAGATCGACCGCTGTTTGCAAGGGGAGTGACTCTTTATGCAGTGGGCTGGAACCTGCTAGGATCTTAACATTAGATGCGTATATTTGCGATCTTTTCGCAATCGCATCTCTGAATCACCCCCACAGAGACATGAATGTATGGAATATTTCTAATAGACATAGACCTGTTCTCTATCCGGATTAAACACCAGACAGTTGGAATTATTAGATTTAATAGAGTTAGAGGACCGGATTCAGAGATGCGTTTTTTTCCAAAGTCCGCAATTATACGCACGCACGTAGCAAGCCAACACCCACGACACTCCCCTCTCACGGTAGTGCAATTGTAGACTTACGCCTCCATAGAGCACCTCTAACTTTATGTGTGTACGCATGTGCATATATGTATTCCGTACTTGCGATTAAATCTAACCACGCCCTCAAAGGCTCATTTAAATGTCTCCCCCCATCCACTTTCACGTAACTTTCCAAGTACGTAACTCAACACCGCCCCTCCGTACGTATGTCCCCAAGTGTGATTCACATGTCCGCGCCTAAAGCACATACATGCGTATATTCTAAGTAACTTACGTAAATAAAGTTACTTCGCATGCGTAGTTAAAACGTACCTAAAAATACGCGCGCAACTCCCCGTGAAAACGGATCTGTGAATACGGTCCAGATACACTATTTCACACTAATACTGCAAACTAATGAAATAAATCATTTAAACTGATTTTAACAAAAACAGAGATAAATGTCATATAAATTCATAACCTGAGAAGGTACAGACTCAAATTATTTACACATTTTACCGAACAAGGTTTATCTATGCAATAATCTAAATGTTTCTATATTAAATCAATAAGTCTCCATTAAAAGGACATCCGAAATAATCAAGACTGTCTGGAAGATATTTAAACAAAAAAAAACAACAAATGACTTTATTTGTGTAACACACAAAAAGTTTTTAGTTTTCTTCTATTTTACCATGACATGTAAGTGACAGCTATGTGCACAGTGGTTAAATCTCCCTATATATGATATAAACCAGGGCTGGAAGTGAGGGGGTATATGGGGGTATGACATACCGTCACTTCTCCCACCCATTTAACTGAAAAGCTATAAATCTCCATTTATTTCTATTATGTCTATATTTTCATACCGCCACTTCTAGATGTCCATACCACCACTTCTAAATTTCCACTTCGACCACTGATATAATCATAGTTCTGCTATTAACACAGGTACATAGAATGTGACAGCAGATATGAGCCATATGGCCCATACAATCTACTCCCCCTTTTTTTATCTTTGGACTATTTGATCCTCAGTTTTGTTAGACTTAGGATATCCTTATGTTTATTATAAGCACAGTTAACTTGTTCTACAGTTTTAGCCTCTACCCCCCTCATATTGAAGGCGTATCAACTACTACTGCCCTCCACTTTAAGTGCACGCTCTTGTGCTGTAATATTTCTCTTCCTTTGACTAATACCTCCCTCCTATACTCTTATCATATCCCACCAGTTTTCTGACAATAAATTATATGAATGCTATCCTCAAACTATTATTCACCTTATACACACATACATTATTTCAAACATACTTTGAAATATTTTTGTTTGATAAAATTGGATTTATTCTGAGATTTTTTTTTATCCCTTATCAGGATAATGGGCCTGATCCAGAACTACGCATCGGAGTGAATTTACGCGTGGCGGAGACGTAAATTCGCAGTTTAGAACGCACTGCGCATGCGCACCATAGAAAATACGCACATTCACGTAGTGTAATTGTGCACGTAAATACTTACGTGTGGGCGTGCCTAATTTACGTTCATCCAAAATACGTCTGAAATACGTGAAGTAGGCGGGGGGTGGTATTTAAAGTGTACAGTATGGGCGTGCTAAGCTGCGTATGTTCACGTAGTCTATATGTCCGCTAGCGGACGTACGCAGTTACGTGTGAAAAAGTTAAGGTAGGGTTTGGGCAGCGTATCTTGACAAAAGATGGGGTGTGCCGAGGGGAGTGTAGCGAACTTACGTGCACGAAAATACACTCCGCGAATAAACGTACGGCACACGTAGTTCTGGATCTACCCCAATGATGGTAATAACACAAAAATTAGAAATAAAAAAAAAAAGGACAACTGAGGAAGTGAGGCCTAAATAAACATATTTCATTGATTGGAATCCACTTGTTTACAACTTAAGTGCTTTGATTGATTTAAAAATACTTACATCAGGAATGGACAGGGACAGACAAATCTCAGAGTGAAAACTGCTGTCTGAAATAAGCCTGGGCGAAGATTTATATTCCTGTAGGACAATCACTGAAGGCATACGGCAAAATCCACACTGGAGAGAATTAACTACGAATAGTAAAAATAAAAAAATCAATATCCGGGAATGGCTCAGTCAGACTCCATCAAGAATCTTTGCAATGATTTGAAAAGAGCTGTTCTCCACAGCTGCCATGACACCTTATGTAACACATCAATAGAGCGCAGAAGAACGGGCAATCTTGATGTGTCAAGCTGGCGGCGACTAGACAGCTAAGAGTATTTCATGTTAATTAGTAAAGACCTATTTAATAAGCAAACACGCTACCTGAAACAATAAAAATGAATTTAGATGGAGTATATATATATATATAATTTCTTTGTGGTGACAGATTTTCATCCCATGACAAAGGGGCATAGCAGTGGTGGCATCAGTGGGATTCACTGGATCTGATGGTAATTGCTTCCCAATGAAAACACATATTTTACTGTGTGTGAGAATAGTGATAGTTGAGGATTTATAGAAAAAAAAATTACTTATACTTTTGATAAAGCATTTTTTTCTTTGAAAAATTTAAAAATTGTTGCTGAGTGATGGTCAGGCCCATTTTTCGAAGAGGTAAACCTTGAGAATTTATGGTGAATTAGTCCTTTTCTCTTTGCGAGATGAGGCTTGGCATATTTAATGACAGCACAGTTGTAATGTGTTGTTCTGCACTTGATTTCTCTGAAGCAAATATTTGTTCTGTAAGCTGCTGGACTTTCCCTTTATACAGATAATGAATTCATCTTCATTTTTGACTCCTGTCTTAGACCCTGCAAGGTTACAACCCACTCACATGCCTCAGAACAGGGGGGTAAGGGGGTGAATTGTTCCCACAAATGTGAAAAGAGCATCATCTAGGGGAGAAAGTAAGTATCACAGGCTAGCAAATCGCTGATGAGTCTATATGACTGAAATTCCAGCATTTCAGTTATAGAGACTTGCAGAATATTGCAGACCTGTCTGTTGTCCCCCTCTCCTCCTCCTACCCCTCTCTGCTCCCTCTTAACAGATGGGCCAAATGTGTTGGGAGAGAATGTAATGCTGATGTGACAGCATCATATTGACCGGCAAGGCTGCCAGCAGCTAGCGTACCATGTGGGAGCCATGGAGGCTAAGAAGACTTCAAATGGTAAGTGACCAAAAGGGATTCCTATTACAGGAGTCTATAACATTTTTATTTTACAGGAGGCTAAAAAACAAATCAACTCTTAGCTCCCCAACCTAAAAATGTTCTGATGCTCCCCATTTTATTTTTTGATCATTTTCCTGCTTTATGATAATTGTTTTTGGTTTTGTATTTTAGTAGAGTCTGGAACTTAGGGTATAATTCGGATTCACACTACCGGACGTATTGCATATACGCCCGGAGTTTATTGATATTTGATACTGCGCATGCGTGGTCTTAAAAACTGCATATACGCAATCTACGAAAAGATACGTACATTACATAAAAAAGATACTACGCATGCGCAGTATCAAATATCGCTAAACTCTGGACGTATATGCAATATGTCCAGTAGTATGAATCCAGCCCTATGTTCCAGTCTGTACTAAAATGATACGCATGTATCCACACCTGTTTCTTGTCCCTAACTATTTTTCCCGTTTCTAAAGGCACTTAAGAGTGCCAAAGGTCTACCTTAGGTGCCTGTGCGTATTCTCCTTCTTAAGAAGAAAAATACGCACAGAGATTCCTTCCCCGCTCCCTCCCATGCTCATTAAAATACCTCCCCCCACCCACTCTTCTTACATTTGTAAGCAGGCCGCCATGGCACACCTCCTATTACTTAAAAATGTTTAAAGACCGCACTTAGTTAATGTCTATTCCTAAATGCTACGTATTGTGTAATCACCATGACTACACACCGCATGCACAGTAACATAAGGCCTGATCCAGACCTATGACCGCAAGAGATCGTACGCCGGTCGGGAGCGTAAAACCGGGTGAAAAAACGCACTGCGCATGTGTAGTATGACAACTTCCGGTCGTCCGAAGGACATGAGCGTACAGCAAGCTTATTTTGAGCGTATTTTTCGCCCAAGGGGCGTGCGTTTTGTACGACGATAGTCCGGACGCTCGAGTTACTACACAGAGGCGGGGATAGCCATTTAAATTGTACAGTATGGGCGTGCTAAGCCGCGTACGACCAGTGCATCGGTCCGAAAATACGTACGGACGATGGAAAAAGTTAGAGTAGGGTTCAGCCGCCGTAAGTAGGTACAATCAATGGGAGTGTCATTGGCGTGAAAGTTTATACGCCCGGGCGATCATACGCTACGCTCGCGGGCGCAGGTCTGGATCAGGCCCATAATTCATAAAAAATACATAGCCAGGGAGCAGCAGCTTCTCAGTTGTGAATCTGGTCCTTAGAGCACAAATGTACAATTTAAGTGTCCTAACCAGGATTGTCAATGTAGCGGGGCACCGCTCGTGTCGTGGCGAGATTAAATGACAGCTCTGGGGGTTTTGCATTGCAGAAACGAGTCAGCTTTGCAATGAATCATGAGCTGTTGCAGAGAATCAATCATGACACTCAGGGCTAAATTTACTACACTGCAGAAAAGGAAAAGTGGAGATGTTGCCCATAGCAACCAATCAGATTCTAGCTGCCATTCTCTAGTATGTAATCGCAAAGTCAGAGCTAGAATCTGATTAGTTGCTATGGGAAACATCTCCACGTTTCCTTTTCTGCAGTTTAGTAAATCTGGCCCTCAGTGTTAAAAGATAGACCCCATGGAGGCAATCTACATCCCTAACTGGAACGTAGATTGCGTAAATGACCTACCACGCACACGCACAGTAGGTTGTTACTTAAAAAGTATCTGCTTCTTAAGTATGAATACAGTCCATACACCAAAAGAAAAAGAAAGAGAAGGGGGCGCCATGTGGTGCAATAACTTCTTTATTAAAAAATCACTAGCACTCTGCTTGGTTAAAAGCATTCAGGTAAAACAATGAGCTCCAAACATCTCCTCGAATGAGCTCCAAACACCTCGAAAGCGGAACTGTCCCACTGAAATCAGGACAGTTGCGGAGTATGTGATATGAGTTGAGCTCCTCTGCACCTAAATAGGATCACTTACCTCTTTGCTGATTCTAACTTTTCCTTCTTTCTTCCTTCCTTCATGCGTCTGGAGGAGGACACAAAATTGTAACTAATATGCCCCCATACACACACACATTTTTCTACATATACACACACACATAGATATAGATATATCAAATACTTAGATATATAACTACACACATAAATATAGTTGCATGCATGCATTAGATTCATACACACACACACACATGTATAATATCACACAAACACACATAACATACATAACAGAACACACACTACATACATGCATTATATCACACACACACACAAAATGCATGCAAGCTTATCACACACACACACACACCATGCATGCATATTACATAATGCATAATATCACACACACCATACATGCATAATATCACTCACACATACATACATACATACATACATACATACATACATACACACCATACATACATGCATAACATCACACACCATGCATAATATCACACACACTCTGCATGCATAATATCACACACCATGCATGCATAATATCACGCACCATGCATGCATAACACAAACACACACTTACTTTTTAGCAGAGCTGTGCACACTACAGACGCTGAGGTGGATTGGTAGTAGGAAATGGAGGAAATGGGGGCGGTGCATAACTGCAGCAGCCAATGAGGGAGTAGCACAATGATATCAGCTACTCGCTGATTGGTCAACCCATCAGGCACTGCAGAGAAGCAGGAGATTCATCAGCTGATAGTGTCACTGCTCACCCTCTCCTCTCGCTCTGGGCAGTGGCACTGCTTGCACCACCCTAGTTACAGCCCTGGTGTACTGGGCAGGACAGAGAGGAGACCTGGGGCTATACCGGGCCCCCTCTCTGTTAGGGCCTGGGACACTAGGCCCGGCTGCCCTCCCCTGGTGGCGGCCCTGCCTCCACCCACTTTTCTTATTTTCATTCTTTAATGTTTCCCAGCACGCACCTCCATCCTTAAGTCACTAAGAACCTTGAGGAAATAGGTTTGTAATAGTGATTCAGAGCCGTTCTTAAGACCTACATAAATTGTGTATATTAAGGTACTATGCACACGCAGTATATCCCTTCTTAAATATGCGCACCTAAATAACAGCATTTTCTTAACTGTGAATCAGGTTCTCTGTTAGCAGAGGCGGAACTAGCGAGTTGTGGGCCCAGGTGCAAAAAATATGCTTTGGCTCTGATGATATCCCAGGTAGCCCGGTGCGGAGCTTCGGCGGTGCGGTGTGACGGCTGTGGACCCTTGTATCAGCATGGGCCCTGGTGCCGTTGCACCTGTTGCACCAATGGTAGTTTTGCCCGTCTGTAAGACACTTGAAGTTGGATGTCTGAAAGGAAGGGTGCATGCGCAATTTACCCGCAGATCTCCTATCATACGAAACGCGTGTGGTTTAACACATTCGTGTGGATCAGTGGTCATACAGATAGCTGATATATAAAAATATAAATAGCTTTCTCCTCGTTCCCTTTCCAAGTAAGCATTTAGCATTTTTTTTATTGCAAACTATAAAAAGCAAAACATATTCACTTTAGACAGCACGGTCAGCCATAAAGTGATGAAAAACTAATTAGTAGCAAGGAATATATTTATTGTTATTTATTGCTATTATTATTTTAAATGTGATCCAAATAATTTGCCATCCTCAGATCTCACACTGTCACAAATTCAGCCGATTCTGTCATTATGGAGCCAAGTATGATAATTAGGGTCATTTATTCTGTTGTAAAGAGCCCTGTGTGATGGATGTATAAAAAAAACACAGCCTGATCCAGAGACTTAATGGAACATCATAAAAAAAGAAAGTGCACAAAAGTAGTGACCATCCAACTGTCATTTCATTTCAACACGAAGATTCCATAAATATTAAGTGATGTCAGCTGTTAGAATAAGTAAAAGCCAGATTAAAATGACATAATGCTGAATTAATCAGATTTCACCAAGCTTTGAAGTGATCTTGGGATATATAGTGCTGGAATCTAGAATATAAGTAGGGCATGACAGCTGTTCCTATTAAAGGTTATGTTGGGATTCGCCCCACTTGCTGCTTCTATTATAATGGGTACATGCCAATTCACAGGTAACTAATCAATTTGGCGGAACCCAGACAAGCAGCTGGAAATGGCATCGATTGGATGGTTGGGGTATAGCTAGAGTCACCTGATCATCCAATGCTCGTCCTGTTGGAACATGCACCAAACCAGCAAATTGTTTGTCTACACTGTGACTTTAGAGATCTTACTGCACAACATTCTGGATTTATTAATAGTAAATCATTTATATTTGTAGTTTTTAAACAGAAGTGTGATAAATTGCATTTAAAATGTTTGATTGAATGTGTATGTTATGGCTTTATCCAATTGCTATTTGTTTATATCTTTTTATTTTATTCATAGTTGCCGAGTCTCCTGGAATGTCCGGGAGACTCCTGGGGCCAGATTTACTAAGCTGCGGGTTTGGAAAAGTGGAGATGTTGCCAATAGCAACCAATCAGATTCTAGATGACATTCTCTAGTATGTGTTAGGAAAGTGAGAGCTAGAATCTGATTGGTTGCTATAGGCAACATCTCCACTTTTCCAAACCCGCAGCTTAGGCCCCTGAAATTCAGGCAGGGGACTTGAGGCTCATGGTTTCCATTAAACCACGGCCTCAAGTCCTGCCCCCCGCCTGGCAACACTAATTTACGAGTGTTGCTAGGGACAGGGAGGGACTTGATGGCGCAAATTGCTATGAATCCCTATGAAACCCCGAAAGGGGTAATTGATAGTCAAGGGACTGGGCTTAATGACACAATTTGCATAAATTGCACCATTAAGCCACGCTCCCTGCATGCATCTATAGCTTCCCTCCTGGATCTCCCGGAGGGAAGCTTTTAAAAATCGGCAACCCTGATTTTATTTTGTTTTATAAAAATGTACAAAGAACTTGAGTAATGAAACTCATGACAATGGGGTAGGTCCAGAACTCCGCTTGTAATCCGTTTCCTAATGTAGCGTATTTATGCGAGTGTACTTTCTAAGCACTCCCCTAGGCGCTCCCCTCGCATGTACCTTCTATACACTCCCCTAGGCACTCCCCTTGCATGTACATACTTTGGCCGCTTTACGCTTTCCAAACCCTACCTTAACTTTTGGCAGCGTAACTGTTCATGTCCGCACACGTACATATAGCCTGCACGTTGTTACGCCTCTAAGCACGCCCATACTGTACGATTTAAATGCAATCCCCCGCCTACATTGCGTAATTGCATCGTACTTACGGCTATCGTAATATAAGCATGCCCCTTCTAACGTTTTTACGCTACTGTTACGTGAAAGGCCCTTACGCTCAGAGTTATGTTGCGTTATGTAGCGTAACATCTCATCGCATGCTCAGTACATCCAAAAAAGTGTTTTTACGTTTCCGCCAGGTGTAAATACGCCTGAAAACGTTGTTCTGGATCTGCCCCAATGTGTACAGTCATACAGTGAAATGTTCGATAAAACAAACAATTTTCATATACCATTTGCTGACATTGCTCAGAATTTTAACAGTAAATGGTAAAATAATCAAAGTATTAGGGGAGGGAAGAGGATAGTAAGAAGGGGTAAGAGAGCACCCCCAATAATTTCCTCATGTAAGCCCTGGTATGAGAACGTTCATTTCCAATATTCTTAGTTTTTAACAGGATGGTATTAGACTTTTTTTTGATAGTCACAGAATGTATTAATCAAACCATTTAGGTACATAGATTGAGTAGATTGTGGTCTTTTAGGTAGAGGAAAGAGGCGTCCCACAGCAGCCTCTGGGATGATTTAAGAAGAGTGGGAGGGGGAAGTATGGTAAAGAGCCAAGGAGGGCAGTCTAGGGTTAAGAATGTTCGTATTCTCCTTAATAAGGAGAAAATGAACGGGGACTTAGGGAAGCCCTAGGGCACTCTAGGGTCTTAAAAAAGGGGGGAGGTAAGAGATGAGGAAGCTTTAAGATAGGAAGATAGGTGCGGATAAGCATGTGTTTATATATATAAGCAGGTATCCGCACCTTTTTAAAGCCTTCATCACTATGAATACAGTCCACTGTCTCTATTCTTTAGCTTTGTGTCCATGCTTATATAGCTTGTTGTTTATGATGTTCTGGTGTCCTCTGGAAGAAAGGCCTGACGTGTGTAGTCTTTACTTTTATTGGAATACATTTTAATCTATTGAATCTGACTGTGGCTCTGTCAGTTCCAGTCTGTTTGTCCACATTAGTAATGTAATCCTCCTGAGTGGCACAGTGTCAGCACGATTTAAGAATGCAAGACTAAGCATTCCACTGCCGGGGTCTCTTAAGGTGCATCTCATTAATAAGTACAATTGATTACTCTAAATCTACGGTGTCCTAGATATGCAAAGTAACATGATGCGACACTTCCACGGATCATCCAGTTATATATAGAACGCTGTCTAGAAGTCTGGGGGGGATCCTAATCCAGAGTTCTTAAGCAGCGCAAGCGGCGGCATTTGATAGGACGTCCAGAAAAGCAGCACCCGTTTGCAATGGATGTGCATAGGCAGAGGCTGTGAGGTGCAGAACATTTGTGTACATACTTTATCATCCCTTGTGTACTATAGTGTTATAACTATTTCTTTCAGGGTGCATTTTTACTTGTGTTTAATTTCATCTTTGGCACTAGAACAGCTGTTTAAAGCAATCATTTCACAAAAGAGAGTTTTTGCAGCTTGGGAATTACATTTTCTTTGGTTTGTGTCTTCATTCTAATACTAGTGATTTATCATTCTGCTGACAGTGTAATGTGACTGAGTCTACCATAGAAACCACAGCATCTGCTATAATGATCAGCACCTCTCTGAGTACATTTATTTCTACATAATATAATAAAATCCCCAAATCGTGCACACTTTCTCTTCCCTCTCCACCTTCACATGCCACGCTGAGCTCTCTGCCAGCCATTCCAGACATAGGGGCTGATCCAGACTTAAGATTATTTTACAATCAAGGCTGTACTTGATTGAGGTTGTATTACTATTAACTAACTAGTATTACTAGTTAAATGTACTCCCCCTGACACGCCCCTCACGCATTCGTAATTTAGCTGACTTTTATTCAGCTTGTATAAGGATATTCGTATATTCAGCTTGTATAAGGATATCACATCCTATCATTTGAAGTTATATACAAGTTTCACACAATGGGGATGATCCTCACCTGCATCCGACAGGAGAATTACACAAACTGCTTAAATAATTCCCGTCTCAAACATGTTACATTAGCGTACCGGCAATTGTACGTAACAAAGTATGGTCACCGGTATCAGAGTAACGATGAGTAACATCTGCCGCTCACATGCGTGGTGCATTCCAACAGCCAGATTTACGCATGCCGCATACGTAAATAATCTGTCGTTATTAAGTCTGGATCAGGCCTATAATCGGAAAAGGTGGAGATGATGAATTGTAAGAGGTCAGGTAAGGAAAACATTTTTCAAATATATAGCAGAAGGTGACAGACTTGGACGCCATAGCAAGGAGGCGGGGCCAAAATCTGCATAGGAGGGACTCAGCAGAGCCAGGTGGGACCATTATCTGATAGAAGCTGTCAGAGACTGACAACCTAAAACAGAGCTCGGCACTCCATGTATAAGTACTGAGTGTTGTTTAGTGCTCAGCACTCATACAAGGAGTTCCGAGCACTGTTTTAGGCTGTCACTACTTGCTGGGGGACCGGCTGCATGGAGATAAAAAATTCTATAGAACCTTTAGTGCTACACAACTGTGGAGGGCCATGTGAGGTGAGGTGTTGCTGGCCTCTTCTAGTCATTCCCAGAGGCAACAGGTACACACTTAGTTAAACATTAATATCAGAAATGTGCTGCTTGAGGCAAGGTCATGCTGAATTACCTTCACAGTAGATGTGAACTTGCTTTAGATGTGGAAAGACATTGGGGACACACAGATTTCATGAAGGAAATGTAAGAGCTCTTATATCAATGTGCTGAGATAAGGCTGGTATGCCACAGAAAGTGGGCATGTGTGACCTGGCTGCCCAGTCTGTGTGCCCAGGGTGGTACTAACAGTCCAGACTTTGACTAGAAACTGCTTTTCAGACAGGCTTTATGTATTGTGAGAGGTGCAGCATGGGTGAACAGCGCACCATCCCGAGTACAGAGAGACCTGGCTGCCAGCTGGTCACATGGCATGGCCGCGAGCCAATCAGCTCTCGGCGGACATCTTTGTAGTGGAAAGCGGGGTGGGCCAATCAAGGCTCACCGCAGCACTGCACCCAGATGCCCCTCCAGCACCCAGAGTGCATTGCAGTGCTATCGTGAACCAATCAGGCCTCGCCACGTCACCACTCCCATCCTAACCAGCGGCTGGGTAGAATATCCACCGCATGGGCTGGTAGGAAGCTGCAGTGGCCGGAAGAGGCCGAAGAGAGAAGTCTGCTGTAAAAGGAAGCAGGAGGAACCCCTGGGAGAAAACCAGGAATGGTGCTTAGAGGAAGAAGAGAAGCTCCGCCACCTGGAAGAGGAGCAGAAGTGTCCGTGGAGCTGAGCGGTAGGGCGGAAGAACAGAGGCATTAGAGCAGTGGTTTCCAAACCTGTCCTCAAGGCTCCCCAACAGTACATGTTTTCCAGATCTCCTTGCTGGAGCACAGGTGTGTTTATTATTGACTGTTTAAAAGATCAACAGGTGGTAAAATTATATATCTTGTTCTGTAGGGAGATCTGGAAAACATGCACTGTAAGGGAGCCTTGAGGACTGGTTTGGAAACCTATGCATTAGAGAACGTAGCACCTGGGGCTAGGAGAGGGACAACTTGGCGCCTTCATCACGGTGCTTCAGGATCTGGTAGGAACCTCAGGGGTGGGTCCTGTTCTGTTTAAGTTGCAGACTGCTGGATACCACTTGGTTACAATATTGCACATAGAGAAGTTATTACAGGCGAAAGCCCCACTGACATAGAATATCTCTGTTTTCACTGCCTTTGGGCTTTTACTCTTTGATAAACCTAAACCAGCTGTGATAAATGATAATTCCCCCATGATGTTCCCAAAAAGGTCTGCCATCTTGCAAGTAAGATGAGAATACAAATACAATCAATTTTTACTGAAAGACAGGTAATATAATAATCAGTCATTTGGACAGACCCTCTCTTTTTGTATATTGACTATGCCATAGAGGCGGAGATAGACATTTACATTAGGAGGTGGGGGCGGGGAAACCCCGTTCAAGTCATAAAAGTTATGGTAGAAATCTGGACATGTAAATGTCCAGATTTACTACCGAGAGCGGTGACTGCAGGGGGCGTGCACTCCCCGCTACGGTCTGAATTTTCCACATTGTTCCACCCTATTAACACTATGAATGGCAGCTTTGATTAGTCAGGGGCGGCGTTTAAGGTGTGATTTATACAACTGACACCTTAAACCCCGCCCCTGACTAATCAAAGCTCCACCCCTATGCTGCCATCTCTTGGTTACATTCCTGAGGTTCTAATGCAGCACTGACCTGCGGTGCTGTCCCAGACCTTCAGACATGTAACCGTGCAATGAAGCACAGCAGGACCCTCCAGTTATCGTGTCTCCCAGGTTAGTGAAGGCCCTCCGGGGACCTGTCCTTAATAAAGCCCTGTCCAGGTATACAACTTGCATCTCTTTGCAGAGTAGTTCAACCTATAGTAAAAGGGAGATTGAGGTTGTATAAAACATTGCCAGAATTTGGGGTCCAGTTACATCAAATACTTGGGGCTCTTTCTAAGCAACTTTGTACTTTTAACCCTCTGACATAACAATTTCCCCCTCCAGTACGATGGACATTACTAAGTTATTAAGATTCAGTGATGATGTTCTTTTTCCTTTATTATGCACAAACATGTGAGCTACTGTGCAGAGATCATAACAAGCTGTGATTTAACCCCAGCAGCGCAAAGCAGATTGGCACTTTCACTTAATAGCGAGCTCCATATGGTAACTGGAAATAAGGGCATGGGTGCTGTATATTTGGAATGACGTTCTACTGAGATGTCCATGGGTCTCTTATTCCCCCACAGAGCACATAGTTTTTGGTAGACGTGTGTTTACATTCCTCTATTACATCATGTAACTGGTTACAACGTATCATAATGTGCTTCATATGTGCAATACATCCTAACCGACACATGATAATTAGAAGGCACACAGTATTATGTTAGCGAGGAGAATGTGTCTTCTTGCATTTGGAAATTACATCTTGACATTTACATTTCTGCTTTGTGATGGGTCCATATTGGGGAAGGTTCTGCTTTGCATTACCAGAATGATGTACACAGAGTTTACTAGCAAGACCACTATTGTTACTAGACCCAGCAACACTAGACCCAGCAATGGGGGAAAGGGGGGATGTGGGGACAACAGGGACAGCAGACCCTCCAACATGACCCCTTCCATTAGGTACAATATAATCCGCTCCTGAGCTTCCAACTGTCACTCACCTGATTTAAATTAACCGAATTATATTTAAACAAACTTTTTGCCTCTTCAACAAAGGAGGTTACCATACATAGGCGTATCTATAATGGGTGCAGGGTGTGCAGTGCACATGGCCCCTCAGAACAGGGGGCCCTGTGGCATGCATCCTGCACCCAAGTCCGCATATCAGGGTTGTCAGGGGGAGGGGGGCCCATAGATGCCGAATGAGCCCCCACTTCCCCTGTGGAGGGACTGTCCTGATTTGAGGGCCAAAAAAGGGTGGGGCTTAAAGACCAGTTAGGCCCCTCCTCTTTTGAGGTCCACGAATCAGGACAGTCCTGTCTCAGTATAAAAGGAAGGGGGGGGGGCAAGTACAAATCCTGCACAAGGGCCGTCTCACTTCTTAAAACACCCCTGTTACCATAGTAAGTGACAGTTGGAAACTGGGGAGTATTTTGTACCTATTTTGCTGGGTCTAGTAACAATAGTGGTCTTGCTAGTAAACTCTGTGTACATCATTCTGGTAATGCAAAGCAGAACCTTCCCCAATATGGACCCATCACAAAGCAGAAATGTAAATGTCAAGATGTAATTTCCAAATGCGAGAAGACACATTCTCCTCGCTAACATAATACTGTGTGCCTTCTAATTATCATGTGTCGGTTAGGATGTATTGCACATATGAAGCACATTATGATACGTTGTAACCAGTGACATGATGGAATGGGTCATGTTGGATGGTAGGAGACAGCTGTCTTGAGCCCCGGTGATCCGCAGTGGCACCCATTTCCTGATAGGCTACTGCTGATCCCAACTATAGATATAACAGCAGCAGTTCACTCAGTGTTCCCCTGGCGACTCTAGCAGGTTCCTGGCTGGACATTGGGCCAGATCCAGACTTAATAAAGACAGCAAATTTACGCATGTCGCATGCATAAATCTGGCTGTGGGAACGCACTGCACATGCGCGTGGCAGATGTTACTCATTGTACGTAACTTGTACAGAAGTCCGTACGATAGGGCGTGACCCCCAGGCAAGACCAATATATGCATTGTAGGTGGAGGCACGCATTTAAGTTGTACAGTATGGGCTAGTTGAGGCACTTACAAAGGACAATGCATTACGTACGTCTCTTCAACAAAGGAGGTTACCATAGTAACTGAGACTGGGATATGAAGTCCCACGGTCACAGCCTGTGACCGCAGGACTTCATATCCCAGTCTTGTCCACCGTGGGACTTCATACTGTGGCCGCAGTCCCGCTCGGTGGATGATCCGCAAAGGTAAGAAAGCTTTGGAGGGGAGGGAGTTGCAGCTTAGACATCATTTTAAGATCCAGCCACAGTATGACTCCAGACCAGCGGCGCTGGTCTGGAGTCAGACTGCGGCCGGATGTTAAAATGGTAATCCCCCTGTATAAGACGCACCCTGTTTTTAAAGACCCTATTTTTTTAAAAAAAGGTGATTCTTATACATGGGGAAATACGGTATATTTTCATAATATTGGGGTCAGATTCAGACCTCCTGTTGTTTTCTGTATGTATGGAACTCCCCTGTCATTCGCCCGTAGTTAAATGCGCCCGTACTGCAAAACTGAAATACACGAAACGAGGGGATGGGTCACCCTGTCAGATGGAACTCTAGGCGCACGGTTTTCATATCGTAACATCTGCAATGCGGCCAGAAACTCGCCCGAATTTTGCAAGCAGCTTGTGGACGTCTGCATCCGCCCCATGGGCCTGATCCAGACCTACGCCGATGCGATGTGCTTACTAAAGCACAGCGTATCGGCGTTCACTTTCC
>WWET01000618.1:383081-393220 GCA_011038615.1 Limnodynastes dumerilii
CCCTGCAGCCTAACCCTAAATCCCCCCCCGCAGCCTAAACCTAAGTCTCTTCCCCCGCAACCTAACCCTAAATCTCCCCCACCCCCGCAGCCTAATCCTATATCTTCCCCCCCTTAGCTTAGCCCTAAGAGGGTTACTCACCTCCCCGGTGGTCCGTATCTGAAAATAAATGGGTGAGTATGCGAATCGCATACTCACCCATTCATTAAAAAAATTCTGTGATGTCTCTCATTCGAAATAGGGATAGCCAAAAAGCAACTTTTGGCTGTGCCTATTTTGCAATAGGAGGCATCGCAGCGGGGACTTGCCTGCGTCTGTAAGTATCACCAGGGGAAGGTGGCATTACAGCTTATTAAGAATATTTTACCATATACTCAGTTATTATCTTTTATCATTGATTCAAACAAGAGGAGAACAAGTATTTTTTTTTAAAAATGTTTATGTGGTTTACTTGTCTCTGTACCACATATGATTTGTGTGTCCTAGGTATTTTATTTGGGTATCTGCAGTAGGCTTTACAGTGAACATTTTGACCACTGCATTCAGTTTATAGTGCATTAAAACAATGCAATTTTTAAATTAATTCAGCAAGATGTTTTTTTTATCACAAAAGTTATCTAGGACAGACATGGCCAACTTGCTACACTCCTGGGGTTAGATTTACTAAACTGCGTAAAAGAAAAAGTAGAGATGTTGCCCATAGCAGCCTATCAGATTCAAGTTGACATTCTCCAGTTTGTAAGCGAGAGCTAAAATCTCATTGGTTGCTATAGGCAACATCCCCTTATTTCTTTTTCCACAGTTTAGTAAAGATAGCTCCTGGTGTTTTGAGCCTTCTTTTTCTGATAGCCAGGCATGACAACAGGAGAGGGGGGTAGCTGCGACAGGCCTGAGATTCAGAGGGTCCCCTGTAATCCAAAACTGCAGACACTACTGACAAGGGAAGGGGGTCCCCACAAACATGAGCGTACCAGGCCCCAAGATTTCTATTGCCAGGCCTGCTGGCAGTATAACCTTTGCTTATACCTGGCAAGGCAGGATGAGACATATGGCTTCCCAACATGAGTGCCACGGGTTGCTTTTGATATAGGATGTCTTTACTGGATAGCTGGCAATATAAAGCACTGTGGATGCATTGCTTCTTAACAAGCATGTCAGTGGCAATCTGAAGACTTATATTAGTGAATGTATACTCCCTTTTATAATTTAATTAAGAAACGCCACACATGTACATCAGGGTTGTCAACTCTCCCGGAATATCCGGGAGACTCCCAAAATTTGGCCAGTTCTCCCGGTGTCCCGGGAGAGCCGGAAAAGCTCCCATAAGCCCCACTAGCCATCAATTACTCCTGTAATCTCTAGCGTTACTAGGGATGTGCGAGGCTTGATGACATCATCAAGCCCTGTCCATCCCCTGAAACGCTAGAGAGTACAGGAGTGATTGACAGGGGCGGGGCTTAATGACAAGATTTGCATAAATCACGTCTTTAAGCCCCACCCCTTGCAGAAATCAATGGCTTACCACCGGGTTGTCCCGGGGGAAGCTGTAAAAAGTCGGCAACCTTGATGTACATACAGGGCTCCATTTACAAACCAGTGATGACTTTGATTTCAAGAGATAAAAACCCTTTTCAGGTGAAAACTGTCTTTATCTCCTGAAAACAAAGTCATTGCTATTTACAATGCTATGATCGCCATGGAAACCAAGGCAATCATTAGCATCAACACCCAAGCTGTAAAGAATGCAACCTTCCAGACCGCTGTATTTACTTAATGTAGGCAAAGATTTTAGCAGTCTGCCATGATACTATATATAACGCTACCTGATGATGACAATGGTAAAGGTATCCAAATTACCAGCAGTCTCCCCATGTACCCCCCTTTTCCTCCCCCTAATAGCTGTTATTAATAATGGTGTTCCTTGTTTATATGAAAAAAAAATAAAGGAGTTAAACTCACCAGCGCTCAGCGTCTCTAAAGCTTGAGTCCCAAGCGGCAAGCACTGCGCATGGGACAGGACTCCATCTTCAGGAGAAAATTAACGTCTTCGGCGAAAGCATACCCTCCAACATGACCCATTCCATTAGGTACAAAATACTCTGCTCCTCAGTTTCCAACTGTCAGTTACTATGGTAACCACCTTTGTTGAAGTGCAAATCATTTCTATATCTATATCAGTTAATTTATTTAAACCAGGTGAGTGACAGTTGGAAGCTCAGGAGCGGATTAAATTGCACCTAATGGAAAGGGTCATGTTGGAGGGTCTGCGAAAGTCCTGCAGACCATTGTGAGACATCGCTGGAGGGGTAAGTATTAGTAAATGTGGGGGACGGTGTGTCCAGGATTGCTATGAGGCGGTGCAAGCCTGGATTACTGAAATAGCGCTCACTGTACTATTATTAGTAAATGGACTCTCCAATCTCTACCTTCAAACCAAATTGCAATATTTTAGAAATAATAGAAAGTAATCTAAGTTACTTAGAGACCTTAAACTGAACTTTTTTTTCATGCTACTAAACCTTTTCATATCAAATTTGTCAGTTCAGTACAATGCTGAGGGTTTTCTATTACCCTTTTTTGGCTACTGATGTAAAGGTTACAGCAATCGGCATGAAATCACAGCTCTCAGTTTTCAGTCTGAATATACTGATTTTACATTGAGTTGTCTCAATTTAGCTGTAAATATGTATATAATCCTACTGAAACAGGAAAGTAGAAGGCATTAGGTCACATAAATTACTTATAACATTGACGACTCTACTCAAATTGTCAAATCCCTAAATGTTCCACAGCACATAATTCAGATAGTGATATAGTGAACAGTCAGCGACCCGAGGGAGGGTGTTGAGAAGAATAGATGTTGGACCCGGCAAGTGCAGTATCTCTGCCGTTGCCGTCGCTGGAAACCACTGGGGAATGCAGGCGGTCAGTAAAAAGCTGCCCTGACTAACGCGTTTCGGGCATCCCCGTCCTTTCTCAAGGACATGCAGCTGAGAGATGAATCCGAGTATTTATGATGATGAGTTCCGTTTTTTAATTAGTTGATTAGAGATAATGGGCCTGATCCTGACTAACGCCCACCGCCGTAGTCAGGGATTTTCTTTCTTGAGGATAGGGCGTCCATAACTTCAACATAGTTACGGTTGAGGGGGCGTTCCTTGCCGGAAAGCTGTAGTTAGGGAAGGTAGGTGGGGGGAGATAGGGAAATGAGGGCCGGAGGGCAGGGTTAGCTACTTACGATTAGGTCCGGGTGTGATTATACTCCTGTTACGCCAGCTGAAGTTAGGGTAGCCTTCAGCTGGCGTAACTGTGTGTAATTATGCCCGGACCGGGGGAGTGTCAGGGGGAGTGCATAAGAGCTATGCTGGCCGTAATTACGAACAGCGGCACAGCGTAGCTCTGGATCAGGTCCAATGAAAGAGTACTGTGTGAACCTAATTGGGCTGCTAATTCAATCCTCCCAATTACCAACACACACATTATATCTAGGAATCCGTTATCTATGAACTAACATGATAATGATACAATCTTATAAGACAGGATAGAAGAGTCACATAGAAAACAATCAACATGTAATTAAACACTTCTAAGATAAACAATGCACGCATATTTAGTATTGTCTTATGGGAGAATATATAAACATTCAGAATAGCCATTACTAATTAATATTCACAGAGAGCACTTTATATATAATGTATATTGCTTCCTATATAATCTCATTAGATGGATAACAGTAATAAGGGTGAATAAAAAATTACAATAAGAATGAATAAGAAACTGCACATGTCAACTAAAATCTAGAAATATATATAACAGATAAGGCTGGCAACATGCACATAAACTGTATAGGTTATGCAATGCTCCTGTGGGAGCCCTGCAGTAACAAACCTATCACTCGATAACGATGACCTCACATATGAAGCATCATCATTCATGGAAATAGATTTGTGTCTACAGAGCCTCGTATATGCTCGTTTTATGTCAGGGAGGCACAAATGGAAGCTGGACACACATATAAGGGGCACAAATGGAAGCTGGACACACATATAAGGGGCACAAATGGAAGTTGGACACACATATAAGGGGCACAAATGGAAGCTGGACACACAGAAGAGGCAGAATTGGAAGCTGGATACACATACAAGGGGCAGAACGGGAAGCTGGACACACAAACAAGGGGCAGAACTGGAAGCTTGACACACATACAAGGGTCAGAAATGGAAGCTGGACACACATACAAGGGGCAGAACTGGAAGCTGGACACACATACAAGAGGCAGAAATGGAAGCTAGACACACATAAAAGGGGCAGAATGTAAAGCTCTACACACATGCAAGGGGCAGAATTGGAGGCTGGACACACATAAGGGGTAGTTGTGGATGGCTGGGCACATACAAAGGAATATTGCCGGGGCAAGCCCTATCGACTGAGTCGGGGCTCAGTGTGAACGGGCGCACCTGCTGCAACCCAGGTCTAATGACCCGGGAATCAGACCCGGGACATTTGCAGGATTTTCAACCCGGGAAGCACATAATCTACTTGTTGCCAGAGCAATAGTAAACAAATTACACAGTGTGATGGGCAGACCCATGTTCAGTATGAACGTGCCTGACCCGGGAATTTCCCGGGTCTAAGCAGCAGTCTGAACAGGGTCTGAGGAGCTGGGCTGATGTGTGCCCCGGCAATAACCTGGGTCTTAAATCCCGGGTTTTTGCCAGGGTGGCAGTGTGAACACGGTATTAGAAGTTACTAAATTTTCTTGTACTGCTTCCCTGTTGGACTGGCGTCCGTAGCGTGCACATGTACACTGGAAGACTGGGGCCACTTTCTACACGCAGCATCCGAAAAACAGCCCCAACTACTAAATCCAGATCCAGTCCATTTTGTCTTTTTGCCAACCACTGCTTTATACATTAAACAAGTAAACATCTCACAAATATATCATAGATTAGTAATGTTACCAATATAATAGCATTAAGGTCACTCTAAATTTAGGATAATGGGGCTGATCCAGAGCTACGCCCACCGTAGCTAATACGGCGGGCGTAGGTGTAAGATCGGCTGAAAAGCCTAACTACGCATGCGCCGGGCAGATGTTTCCCGGCGTAACTACAGCAACGCCCGATCATGGATCAGGCATCCGTAGCTTCAGCGTAGTAACGCTGGAGGGGGCGTCCCCCAGCGTTACTACGCCAAGGTTAGTGCAGGGAGGGCTATACTGCGGGTTTGAAAAAGTGGAGATGTTGCCCATAGCAACCAATCAGATTCTAGCTCTCACTTTCCTATTACATACTAGAGAATGACAGCTAGAATCTGATTGGTTGCTATGGGCAACATCTCCACTTTTCCAAACCCGCACCTTAGTAAATCTGGCCCTATGACACTTGATGACACTATGAATTACAGTAGTGCTGAATAGTAGTGCGTAATTTGCATAAGTCGCATCATTAAGCCCCTCCCCAATACCGACTCCTATCTCTTACCTCTGAGATCTCCTGGAGGGAAGAGATAGAAAGTAGGCCCCCTGGTGTTCAGTTGTGTTCTCTAATGACTCTTTTATGTTATCACTACGTACATCATACTTCACCAGCAAATAAATGAAAAAAAATTAAAACAATGAACGCTTCCAGCAATAAAACAGCATGATATAGACTTGATAATGGCTGTTTATGGAGCTATTCACATCCCAGGCTGCCATTAAAAACACATAGGAAAGCAATTTAAATAAAAATATGTTTGAAACTAACATATAAAATCTTCTGGGCGATTAAAAAGAACTAAAAAACAAAAACGCTGTTAATACTCTACTCTTTCATGACTTAAAAAAACTATTTATGCTCCAACAATTTAGAAATTCTGGGGTACATTACCAAAGGACTCTAACCCAGTGTTGGCTAACCTGTGACACTCTAGGTGTTGTGAAACTACAATTCCCATCATGCTTTGTCAGGTATCTGCTATGCTTTTGCAGTTGAGGCATTCTGGGACTAGTAGTTTCACGACACTTGGAGTGTCACAGGTTAGCCAACACTGCTCTAACCATACTCGGGTGACTGCCATGTAATACAGTATAGTGAATATGATCCCGCTTACTTGAGAAAAGTCATCTGAAGCCTCCACCAAGCAAAATAATATTGTCTTTAACATTCTACTATTATCAGTTGGTGTGATGGAAGGAATATAGGTACTGTATCATTGAGGTTACTTTTGATACTATGAAAAGTTTATTGTGTATTAGAAGTCATCACCTGGAGCTTGTGTCAGGTTTTTCATATTAGACACTCTGGCCATTAAGTAACCTGGTGGAGACCTGACCTCACACCCTGCTAATAAGGAAGGAACCTAAGCTGAAAATGCAATTTGAAAGTAATTGCTGATCCTAAGCCTGACTTCTCCCATGCCATCTGCTTTACTGTCTGGGAATGTGAGTGATGGACACAAAGAAAGACTGACACTCTGTCAGCATCTGATGCCTACATTATAATACAGGTACATCCCGAGCCTAATAACTGTAGATAGATAGACAGACAGACAGACAGACAGACAGACAGATATGGGATAGATAGATAATAGATAGATAGATAGATATTAGACAGATAGATAGATATTAGACAGATAGATAGATAGATAGATAGATAGATAGATAGATAGATAGATAGATAGATAGATAGATAGATAGATAGATATGAGATAGATAGATTATCCATGGTTATATTGAACTCTAGCCTGTTGCTGAAAATGGTCAGGTTTTGTATAGGAAAGATTCACAACAGGTGAGTTGCTATGGCTACTGGTCAAGAGTCATTCTGCTCAGAACAAAAAGCAGAACATCATGTTAACCTGCACAGCAAATGTTAACCATTTGATGTCTGTTGTGACTTTGACAAATAGCCCAAGGACCAAATGGCAACTTCACACTATTGCTTAGATTAGAACATAATCCTGGGTTAAACCACATTAACCCCTCATAAAACTTGGATCATCTACTATCTAGTTTTCTATTTCGTAACATTATAACAATGACTGAATTCCTAAAACCAATTTTACAATGCACAGTAGCAGCATTTCTAGAAATGGGCTCATGTTAATTTTGCAGCAAACTCTATAGATCAGAATTCACCAGATATGATATTTTAGTACATATAGGGATCTCTGAATTAGACATGTTTTCTAAATATTTTATTTAGGCAGGACTTTTTCCCATGTTTGGTAGGTGAAATTAAGCTTCAAATGTTCCCCAGAAGGAATTCACCTGCATGGGATGGCAGGAAACAACACGTGGTCAAAGACAAAAATGCAATGCAGCAATGATCTTATTACGTTCCATATATTTAATATAACTTTTTAATATTTACTATTTTTATTGCTGATTCACCACATAAAACACCTCTACAATCTATGCAATTAGGATAAAATAAATGCATTCTCTGCTTTCAGATAGATAGATAGATAAATAGCGGTTGCAATCTCCGGTTAGAAAGTGTGGCTTCCGAAAAAGAGATATTCCAAATTTACTTTTCGAATGTCCCTTTTTCCGAAGCTTACACTTTTAAATTTTTTTTTATGAATGGGTGAGTATGCTGTTTGGTATACTCACCCATTAACTTTCGGAAACAACAGATCACTCCGCTGCACCTCTGCCGCTGCTCGCCGTGCCGAGGGACAGGTGAGTAAAGTCTTTCTGCGGGGTTAGGCTCAGGCTGTAGAGGAGGGAGGGTTAGGGTCAGGCTGCAGGGGGGGGGGGATTAGGGTCAGGCTGCAGGGGAGGGAGCATTAGGGTCAGGCTGCAGGGGAGGGAGGGTTTGGGTCAGGCTGCGGGAGATGGTGGGTTAGTGTCAGGCTGCAATTAAGGGAGGGTTAGGGTCAGGCTGCCAGGAAGGGAGGGTTAGGGTTAGTGTTAAGGTAGTGAGAGGGAAGGGTTAGGACAAAAATTAGGGAATGGAGTGGGGGACTATTTTTTTAACTACTTTTCACACCATGGAGCTTTCGGTGCTCTGTGGATCGATTGCTATGTCTCATCGAGGCATATGCAATCGAAATCCCAGCCAGTTCGCAACTGGCTGGGAGGAATCTGATTTTTTAAAATCAGATTTTCTATGCGGGGACCCACATTCCCCTATACATACCCCCCCTTTCCTCCCCTTAGTAACAGCTATTAGGGGGGGAACAGGGGAGTATATGGGGAGGCCGCATGAATGCCGATATAGTAAATACAACGAGCATCCGGCCAGCATTCATCAGAGCGGGACAACGATCGAGGGTGCTGCAGCTATTGATTGCCATGGTTTCCATGGCGATCATAGCTTTGTAAAAATTAAAGCCTTCGTTTTAAGCAGCTAAAGACCGTTTTCAGGTGAAACCGAAGGCCTCATCACGTAGTAAATGAAGCCCCGATGGAGAACCTGGCGAGGTCCTGTTGATTTTCCCTGCCACCAGCCTGGGCATGTCCGGGCAGCGCACCATCTCAAGTGTTTTCTTGTTCATTTTATTATATTTTCTACACTATTTTGGAGTTGATAAATCTTTATTATTGCTGTGCAATATAGCAAAAAACAAAAACAAACCAAATGCATTTACACTTACCCTAGGTGACAAATCATATTTTCACTTTGATCACCACATTCATGCAAGTTTTCCAAGTTTTTCCCATGGTTGCCTACTTTTGCAAATGAATATCAGGGAGATTGTGAGAGCACTATCAAGGTGCTGCACCAAAGGGGTGTGTCCTGTAGCGCCAAAGAGGTGTGTCCTGTGAATAGCTCCACCCATAGGTGTATCTAGCACTGCCAGGAAAACTATTTTACAATAAAAATGTCAGTATTTATTGATTATTAAATTGTCAGTGAATACTTTCATTACTATCTTTATAGAAAAGCTAAAAGTGACGCTGCAGCTGATTAACAAGATTCTTTCATTACATCTTGGCCTCCATGAAATTGGTCATCTCCATAGACCTCAATGGATGAAATTAGAATCAGGGAGATTACCAAACACTTCAGGGAGTCAGGGAGATCATCCAATCTTCAGGGAGTCTCCCTGATATTCAGGGAGAGTTGGCAACTATGTTTAATCCTCCTCTATTTCCATGGGGTACAACTTAATTAGTTTTCTGCAGAAATTTTTGAGGAAAATACTAAATAATACAAATACCATTGGTTTTATCAGGGAAATAAATGTAATAACTATAGCGTAACCCTCCTCTTCTACTGCAAAATAATCAATAAAGCTTCACTTACTGATGAATGATGAGGTGTTTGTAATGTTATTTATGTATGTTATGACTACCTTTCACCTATTGTTGTGTAATACAAAAAGCCATAGAGACAGATTTAATAAGCTGCAGGAAAGGAAAAGTAGAGATGTTGTTCATAGTAATACTAAATGGTGGATCTATATACCGTTGTATGTAGTGTACTTTTTCAAGGCTCTTTTATATACCGTATTTCCCCATGTATAAGACGCTCCCTTGTATAAGACACACCCCGTTTTTGGAGCGTAAATTAAAAAAATAAAAATAAATTTTTTATGTATTTTTTAAATATTATTTTTAGGCTTACTTACTTAAAACTTGGGTGCAACCTTTACGGGGGATGCAACATTGATCTTACCTTTGCTCTCCCTCCGGTGGTCCCTTCGGCGGTGTCAGGCTCTCTCCTCCGCAGCTCTGACTCCGCAGCTCTGATATCCGGAAGACTCCCGAAATTTGAGCAGGTCTCCCGGTATCCCAGGAAAGCAGGCAAACCTCCCACAAGCCCCACTAGCCATCAATTACTCCTGTAATCCCTAGTGTTACTCGTCCATCCCCTGAAACGCTGGAGATTACATGAGTGATTGACAGGAGGCGGGGCTTATTGATGTGATTTGCATAAATCGTATCATTAACCCCCGCCCCTTGCAGAAATCCATGGCTACTCTTCGGGTTCTCCTGGAGGGAAGCTCTAAAAAGTCGGCAACCCTGTTCTAAACCAATGAATGGGTGACAGACGGCACTATTCTGATGTGAAAAGTCACATCGCCATAGCATAGCTATGAAGGCTGAGCTAGTTTATCAGTGTTGCAGATCCTCTCTCCATGTAACTCCCGTGTAATGACTGGCCCTGACCAGCACATCTTCTCCCTGCATTTCCTCTGTGAGTCCA
>WWET01000618.1:412174-426475 GCA_011038615.1 Limnodynastes dumerilii
CCCCCCGCCCACCTACACTAACCTGAACGTAGGGACGCTGGGGGACGTCCCCTCCAGCGTCCCTACGGCGCTGCTATGGGCGCCCGATCCAGGATCGGGCGTTGCCGTAGCAACGCTGGGCAACATCTGCCCGGCGCATGCGCAGATCGGCTGAAAAGGCGTTATTCTGGATCAGGCCCTTAGTCTCCATAGGTCTTCAGTATGAAATTTATCTTGCTGAATAGTCCTGCACCTCCTGAACTTACTTCTGTTCAGGAGGCCCTAAGGGAATATCCTGCAGCTGTCACCTCAACAACTTAAGCTGGGAGGACAATATAGCAGAAGCTGGAAGCCTGCACCCATCTTCCCACCACACCATCTGTTAAATGACCCTCTGGGAACCACAGCTCCACAGCTTCCTGCAGGTAAGGATAACTTTAATTTCTGTAAAGTGCTGGAAGTTAACCAGTGGAGATTGGGTGAAGTTGGGCTGAAGTTAGGGTAGCCTTCCACCAACGTAACTGTGTGTAACTATGCACACACAGGGGGAGTGACAGGGGGAGTGGACCAGAGCTACCAGGGCCAGCGTAGCTCCGGTAGCCGGTTAATCTAGATCCCTCCCTCCTCCCACTTCTACCTGAACACTCCCCGAGGAGGCATTGCACCGCCTCTTTCTTACTACACTACTCTAGAGACCGCGCAGAGGCAATCTACGTACCTGTCTGGTACGTAGATTGCTTAAATGACCTACTACGCATGCATAGTGGGTCAATTCTCAAATCTCCGCACCTAAGAAGCAAAAGCTTCTTAGGTGTGAATCAGGTCCATTGTAACATAGTTGATGAGGTTGAAAAAAGACACCAGTCCATCAAGTTCAACCTAATTTGGATCTCCAGAGATCCCTATCTTATCATTGAAATTGATCCAGATGTAGTAACTGCCAATCTATTGCAATCTGAACCATGGGCCTGATCCAGAGCTACGACCGCAAGCGAGCGTACGCTCATCGTAAGCGAAAATTCGGTAAAAAATTCGCAACGCGCATGCCCAGTATGACAGCTTCCGGTCGCCTGGGCGTCATGAGCGAATAGCGGGCGTATTGTGAGCGTATTTTTCGCTCGCGGGGCGTGCGTTCAATACGATGGTCGCCTGGGCGCCCGTTTTACTACAGGGAGGCGGGGGTAGCCATTTAAATTGTACAGTATGGGCGTGCTAAGCCCGTACGCTCAGCGTATTTTGTGCGAAAATTCGTACGGCCGACGGTCGTACCCAGTGTAGGGTATAGGCGTCGTAAGCAGGTACTTTACTATGGGAGTGTTAGGGGCGTGTATGTTTATTCGCACGGTCGAACGTACGCATTCGCTTGCCGTGCGAATTTTCGTAACGCTGGATCAGGCCCCATGACCCAAGAAGTCAATCCTATTTCTCCCTGGATCCACTACTCTCCTTCACTGTAACTAATGTTTGCACTCCTTTTAATTGATTTGATTATTTGCACGCAGGGAGAATATTTTGCTTATTGCACACAGATACCGACCAGCTTCACTTTTACACTGTTACTTCGGCTTGGACTAGGAAACATCACCTCTCAACTCTAATACTGTTTGCCACAGATGACATTTGCCTCGCCTGCAATTCAACATTATTTTGCCCAGGTGAAAATTTCAACTATTTTCCTCTTCTTTTCAAACTCTGGATCCACTATGGATTGGGCTAAAATGCAATAATTACTACAACTGAAAATCTTCTTTTTAATAACTAGATCCCTTAATAACTTTCATCGGTTTGAAATAAAATACTTTCACTTTGCAAAATGTTCACTGAGATTTGGGAGCGGAGCACTACATTATTTAATGAGCATTGAAAAATAGGGCAGGAATTTCCCTAAACTGAACTGAGATCTCAATAATAATGGGATGTGTCAGTCATACTTAAGAAAAATATGCAAAATATGGTGTAAGACTGTGCTAAAGCAGCAAAGGAACATTTGTCCTTAATATTACTCTTTTGCTAGACATGTGTATGATACAGAAGCTGTTTACATTCTAGGATTGATAACTATTAAGAAAAAATGAAGATAAAAATTCTATGTCATGGTTTTCTTTTAAAGAAGGATTATGGTAATGATTGTAATCCCTCTATTGTCTTTGCAACTCTATTTAATGAATGTCTAATGTTTTGAGTGAGAGTGTATGTAGCGGGATGCCAGTCTTTAATCTGGGAGCTGAGTGGTTTCCACTCAGAGAGAGAATTTTGTATGGAAGAAGTGCAAAACCTACGTCAAGTTTTCATTTTGCTGGATATTATGACAATAGTTATAACAACCTCTCAATCATTTTTTAAATTTCATACAATGAGCCTTCAAAGATGGAAAAGTAAAATGTATGATAATTGAATATCTAAGAAATAAAAAGTTATTTACGTGTAAATAGTAGTCATGCTAGTAACTGCACATTGTAATGCGATACTGGGCAACGGGTGGGCCTATGGCAACCTTTGACCCTTGGAGGCGTCACTTGCAGCTCTCACTTGTGTAAGATATCTGCTGCTATAGGTCCGGATTCACAGTTACGTAGTTTTCATCTTACGTGTGTTATTTTAAGAATTGCGCTACTACACATGCGTAGTAGCATATTTACACTATCTACGTACCATTTCTGTACGTAGATTGCGTAAGCGCGGTGTTTAGCGTAGTAGCTCAATTCTTAAAACAACGTAAGTAAGACGAAACCGACATAACTGTGAATCCGGATCCATATGTTATTATATATAGGTGTAATCTTTTTAAATTAAAAAAAGAGCCTTGTTTAAATGGTGTTTATTTTTTACAGAAACTAAAATGAGTTTTAAGCTATTAAAAATTATACTACATATGTTCATTTTAAATGAGCTACGTTTCAACTATAAGAACTTTTAGTTTTAATAACACCCACTCAAATAAATTAGAACGTACATAAAAAATTAATTATATAAACACCATGATCTATCATCACCATAATCCCTCAAATAAATGAATACCCCACTAACACCATGCAAATAAATAAATAACATTTGAGATCATCACACAGATTAATAAATGGCATAAACTATCACCACATACACCACAAGTATTTATGGCCAACAGCACATATATTAATACACAGACCACACTAATGCTAAACTAATTTATATAGCAATCAATTGGTTAAAGTCTGTATTGAATAGCGATCCCTGAGATGCAGTTTTTATTGTATGGAGGTCATTATGATGTCGTATGTATTGCATGGCAGTCATTAGGATGCAGCCTGTATTATATGTCAGTAACTAGGATGTAGTCTGTAATGTATAGCGATCACTAGGATGTAAATGGTGTTTTATTGTGGATGTTAGGATGCAGTCTGTTTATTCTATGTCATTATGGTGTAGTCTGCATTGTATAGCGTTTACTAAGATGCAGTCTATATGATACAGCAGTATGCATTGTATGGTGGTCATTGGGATGCAGTATTTAATGTAAGGTCATTATTGGTGGGCTCCATGTAATGAAAGGCAGTCACTGGTGTAATCTCTGAATTGTGCATGTTTTCTTTATTGTGAGGTCCCAAAATGTTCTTTATTGTCACAATGTGTCTCATAGCAAAATAGTCTGAGATCAGCTGCATCTATCTATGCTATATTGTGAAGAAATAGAAATAAAATATGCGTACCATATTTCAACATGAGTGAACACATAGATATACACAGGGTTGCCGAGGAGTCCAGGAGACTCCCAAAAATGTGGGCAGTTCTCCTAGTGTCCTGGGTGAGCTGGCAAATCTCCTGTCAATCTCTATTATAGTCCCTAGAGTTACTAGGGATGGATGGGGCTTGGTGACATCATCAAGTCCCGCCCACCTCATGGTACACTAGGGATTACAGTTAAACTGGTTACTAATTCAAAGTCCCTTTTTCCCCTAGTGCTGACATTTCCAGCTGCGCTGTGGTGCACATGTGCATTGGCATGCTCATTGGGACTTGAATTCATCAGTGAAATTATAAGCGACATAGGGCTCCGTTTACAAAGTACCAGTAACTTCGATTTCATGAGATAAAGGCCATTTGCAGGTGAAATGCACGTGCGCAAAATGAGAGACAGGAAAAGTCTGGATTCTGTCCAACATGCATAAATGAATCAATTGAACTATTAAATGAAACCATTAAAACATTAAAACTATTGTGACATTGTTTAATCTATCATTTCCCAGACGACTCCTGCACAAGGAAACTAATCTTACAAATCCATTTGACATCGTGCACCTCCAGCTTTCTTAACACATTATTTTTCTGTTGGCATTCATAAATAATTGGAATAATTAATAACCGCACTCCAAATGAAACATTCCATAGAATGAGACATCCATCATACAATGTTCCTCATTTACTGAGATACGTGGCAGTGTCTCCCCCTGCTGGATGAGACAGACATCTCTATGGAAAACTTTTCTGAATAATAGTAGTTCATAAATCAATATTACCCTTTGTACTTCATTTAATTAACAATCCAAGGTCAAGAATAATGTCATTTCAAATAATAAATTAAACATTTTAAATATGAAACCTCTAAAGCTGATTACTGCATGCTGTTTTCAATTTAAGGCCATGCAATTTTCTATTTAATAAAAATACAATATAAATAAAAACCTAACTAAATTTCTGATGTTGACACTTAACGAGACATTTCATTATAACATTTCTTTTCCCTTGTGGTTTAAAATTGTCCAACGGTAACGCTATATATTCCTTTGCCCCGTCTCTGGACCGTTTTCGTATGTACGGGGGACTGTTATTACGCACAGAAGCGGAGAGTGAACACTCCTGTCACTCCCCTCTTCCGTGCATAATAACAGTGAGCACCCCTGTCACTCCCCTCTTCCGTGCATAATAACAATGAACACCCCTGTCACTCCCCTCTTCCGTGCATAATAACAGTGAGCACCCCTGTCACTCCCCTCTTCCTTGTGTAATAACAATGAACACCCCTGTCACTCCCCTCTTCCTTGTGTAATAACAATGAACACCCCTGTCACTCCCCTCTTCCGTGCATAATAACAGTGAGCACCCCTGTCACTCCCCTCTTCCGTGCATAATAACAGTGAGCACCCCTGTCACTCCCCTCTTCCGTGCATAATAACAGTGAGCACCCCTGTCACTCCCCTCTTCCGTGCATAATAACAGTGAGCACCCCTGTCACTCCCCTCTTCCGTGCATAATAACAGTGAGCACCCCTGTCACTCCCCTCTTCCGTGCATAATAACAGTGAGCACCCCTGTCACTCCCCTCTTCCGTGTGTAATAACAATGAACACTCCTGTCACTCCCCTCTTCTGTGTGTAATAACAATGAACACCCCTGTCACTCCCCTCTTCTGTGCGTAATAACAATGAACACTCCTGTCACTCCCCTCTTCTGTGTGTAATAACAATGAACACCCCTGTCACTCCCCTCTTCTGTGCGTAATAACAATGAACACCCCTATGCTCCCCTCTTCCGTGCGTGCGCAAAATTCCACCCCGCCAGACGGATCTCTATAAGTATGTAACAGAGTTCCGTCTGCATGGAGATCTGCTGCTTAATATCTGGCACATGCATGCGCAGATGTTACGAGCAAGGGAACTTACACAAATGATTTGAGTAAGTCCCCTTGCAGATTTTTCTATGAATCAGGTCCTGAATCAGGTTCTGACTTAAGGCATCTCCAATTGCCCTGTAATTGCCTAGACACTTCCTTATGTTTCTATGTGACGGATAAAAGCATTATCACATCTAAAAATAAGGCAAAATAAACCCTGTATTTATCAGGTAGACACCATGACCCAGTCTCCTGCAATGACTTAAAGATCTTAATGCCAAAATGAGCTAGGGCAGCAAATCCAACAGAGATCACCGTAGCATGAACATTTATTTAGCTTTGTCTTAATTAATAACTTCCTTCCTTAAAGCCTTCAGACAGGTGTCATTATTAGTGACTTCAGTACAGTCATTGTCATGTGACCAGGGAACATGAGGTCATACTGAATTTCAGCAGAGGTTATCGGAATTTATACAGCGATTCATAAATCAACTCACCTTCCCATGAGAACGAGCCTTTTCCAGTCAGAAGTCTCCTTCAACCTTGTGTTAAAGATTAATCCGTGTGTATAAAAGGTTTCCAGTCGTACTCATTAAAGCTATAGTCCATCACAATCACACTGCAGTATTTCCCACACAAAGAAGAATTGTAGTAGATTGACCGTATTCAGAGAACCGTTTTAGTGGGGATTTGCGTGCGTATTTTTAGGATCGGATCAACTGCGCATGCGTAGTAACTTTATTTACGTAAGTTACGTTGCATATACGCTCGTAAGTGCTTTAGTCACGGGCATGTGAATCGCACTTGGGGACATACGTGTGGATGGGCGGCGTAGAAATACGTGCTTGGAAATTTACATAAAAGTGGGTGGGGGGGCATGAACACATGGAGGCGCGGTTATAAAGAATCGCATGGACGGAGCACATATACGCCCGTAAGTACACACGGAAAGAACAGAGTGGTCTATGGACGCATAAGTCCCCGACATCACGTCCGGGAGAGGGGAGCGTCGGGGTTGTTGGTGGGTGTTTCCTTGCTCCGGCCGCGCGTATAATTGCGCAAATAAAAAAAGAGTTCTCTGAATACGATGACTTTAAAATCTTTGTTCATTTTACTATACTATAAGTTTTATTCATTATATGTTAACAATGGTTGTGTATGTATTTTATGATGATTTATTTTGTATTTCTTATTAACACTCTAAGAACATTGGACTGGATCCAGATTTAAAAAACGTGGGCGGTTTCCGCACTCTGCTTCTGGTAAACATCCACATTCAATACACCGCGTGTGCTTCTAGCGTGGATCCGGATCCTCCATGCTGAAAGCCTTTCCGGTGGCGAGTTTGGGATAAGCCGCCATGCATATAGTGTGCATGCATAGGGGGAGGTATTTAAATGGTACGGCAAGGGCTTGGTCATGCCCTTACATACGTTCCCTATATTCAGCAGGGCCAGAGCATAAAGTCTAAGGGAGGGTCCTGGGTTTGGAAGTCCTATACATGCAAGAGGCGTGGTCTCCCAGAAATTAGTATGGAACCACTATCTACTATCGGAACTCTGGTGCTGTTGCGTATAGAGTTATGACCACAGCAGCGGCAATGCTCTAGATCTGGCCCACTATTCTCTCCCTAGACAGACCTACTTTAGAGAGGTCCTCTTTTTGGCCCAGACATGAGATGGCAGATAAGGTTCAGTCCTTCTGTATGGGATCGGACAGACAAACGCTCTCAGGAACCTACCTTAAACTTCCACGCCATGCTCACTTACTATACATACTTCCCCCTCCTCACCCTTCCCCACCAGTAGAAATGATCCCAGGATCCATCCTGGGAATGCAGTACTTGTGTATTTGTTAGTGAACCTAGTGATTAGAAAATGCTCCCTTCTGGTTAGTCTGGATCCACTCCTGTTGCTGTATTATACTTAGTGCTGGTCCCTATAGTGAGTCAGTTGTGCTTCAGCTTGCTAGGCACGCATCCCATACACGCTCTACTGATACAATACCTAGTGAGCTTCCCACCGGAGCAGCACTAATTGTTGGTAGGCCTCTGGCCGGTTGCAGTCCCTGATCCGAGGGGCTGCTTTTAGAAATAGAGACAGGATTTTAAGTGTTGAGGGGGTTAGGGTTAGGGCCATAGAAGGGGAGGGTTAAGGTCAGGCTGTGGGGAGTGAGGTCTTAGGGTTAGGCTATAGAGAAGGGAGAGAAGGGAGAGTTAGGGTCAGGCTAGGGAGAAGGGAGGGGTAGGGTCAGGCTGCGGGGAAGGGAGGGTTAGAGTCAGGCTGTGGGTAAGGGAGTATTAGGGGAGTAATACAGTTAAAAAAATATAATACTATTAGAATACACAGAATATCATAGAAAGGTCATGGAAATAATAGACTGAATCTAGACCTTAGCTAAGTATGGCGTTTTCCGAGTTCCATAAGTTCAACTTTTGATAGTACAAGACAGCATTAAAGATAATAGAAGTTTTTAGTTTAATACCTGAAGTTTTTATAAATTGCTTTGTTACCAATGATCTGTCAGAGGGGGAGTGGGTCCCCGCTAAGAATGGCTTTATTTTGATAGGTTCGTTCTCTCCCAGCCAGTTTCTAACTGGTTGGGATATTGATTGCTTATGCCTCGATGAGGCATAGAACTATTTTACAATAAAAATGGCAGTATCAGTACTTATTGATTATTAAATTGTCAGTGAATACTTTTAGTACTATCTTTATAGAAAATATAAAAGTGACTGCGTCTTTCATTACATCTTGGCCTCCATGAAATTGGTCATCTCCATAGACCTCAATGGATGAAATTAGAATCAGGGAGATTACCAAACACTTCAGGGAGTCAGGGAGATTACCCAATCTTCAGGGAGTCTCCCTGATATTCAGGGAGAGTTGGCAACTATGGGATAGATAGATAGATAGATAGATAGATAGATAGATAGATAGATAGATAGATAGATAGATAGATAGACAGACACACACAAAATGATGGTTGCTAAAAATCAATTAATAGATTAATTATATAAAAGACAGGAGTAATCAAACAAAGTGTGTATTCTTGTGTAATGAAACAAAGGAAGGAAAGGGCCTGATTCAGAGATACGATTTCCACGGCGTATATTTAAGATCCTAGAAAATTCGCAAAACTGCGCATGCGTAGTAATAGTGCAACGCCGTCTACGTAGCGGTTAGGAGCGTAAGTTCGCTAAGAGCGTAAGTTTGAATCGCACGCAAGCACTTACGATCTTAAGTGCAGCGAATCTTTAAGATCTTAAGGATTTGCATGGAAATGGGCGGGGGGAGGCAGGGAAATGAGGGAAAGTGGGCGCAGGCTGACACTTAGGATCTTAAATGAACGCTACCACGTCACTGTTAGGGCTAGTCAATGGTGGTCTAAGTTTAAGATCCACCGCTGTTTGCAAGGGGAGTGACTCTTTATGCAGTGGGCTGGAACCTGCTAAGATCTTAACATTAGATGCGTATATTTGCGATCTTTTCGCAATCGCATCTCTGAATCAGCCCCAAAGTGTCCAATAACACTGAGGAATGCTCTGATTTATGCCTTTTAGGGTAGCTCCTAAGCGCAGAAAATGTAAAGCTGCATTTTTCTCTGCTTCTTTCCAGCACCACGGGCAGCAAGACGATAATGAAACTATCTTATAAAAACGAAAAACAGTCTTCAGAATTGTTACAATTTAGTAACATTGTATTTTTACCACTCATTAACCACCAGAGGGAGCTAGCTGCACATAGTAAAGATATTGATGACAGTGTATTGGGTGAAAAGGATGGAGACTGTTTCATTGTTTTTCTTTTTCTTTTCTAGAATCCTGTAAGAGAAGTTACACTGCTCAGATCATCAAGAATAAAGATGTGTAACCTTTAATCTTCATACTTAGTTATGCTGCAGATAGATAGATAGATAGATAGATAGATAGATAGATAGATAGATAGCCTGCGCATTGGCCGGCTACTGAATAGCGCTGAGCAGCAAGTATCAGTGGTAGGATACCGCTGATACAGAGCTAGGTAAGTATCGCCGGGCCCCCATCAGTAGTCCCGGCTGTCCCCTCCTGATGGCGCCCTAGATAGATAGATCGAGATAGAGCGAGAGAGAGAGAGAGAGAGAGAGAGAGAGAGAGAGAGATAATATGAAATAGATAGATGATAGATAGATAGATAGATAAAAAGCTTATAACTACTACAACAACTATGTCAATATAGGGATCCACAATGATGCATCAGATTTGCTCTGACCAAGTAACAGGTAGCTCCCAGGTTGGTCTCACCAGTTTGGTGTCTTCCAAACCAACAGAACATCTTGGGTTGATACAGACCCTCTTACATGACCCATTCCATTAGGTAAAACACGGTTGCAGTCCCCGGTTAGAATATCTGATTTCCGAAATAGGGACATTTGAAACTTCCTTTTCGGATGTCCCTATTTCAAATACCCCGATCGGCATACTCACCCATTCTGTTTCGGAAATGCTGCCGTCGCTACCACAGGACCTGGACCACAGGAAAGGTGAGTAACCTCTCCAGGGTTAGGGTCAGGCTACGGGGAAGGGAGGGTTAGGGTCAGGTTGCAGGGGAGGGAGTGTTAGGGTCAGGCTGCAGGGTAGGGAGGGTTAGTTCGAAACTGGCTGGGAGAAAACGGCCCTATCGATATGGCCATTCTTTCCAGAGACCCACACCCGGTACAACATGCTCTGCTCCTGAGCTTCCAACTGTCTGTTACTATGGTTATATTATTATTCTCTTTGTTAAATGAAAAAGAGTTTTTAAACGTCAGTTAATTCATTGAATCCAGGTGAGTGACAGTTGGAAACTCAGGAGTGGAGTATTGTGTACCTAATGGAAGGGGTCATGGTGTAGGGTCTGTTGATATTTTGCATACAGCAGCTTACCCGTGCGTGTGCAAGGGGACCGCCCTGTGCTGACAGGTTGGCTGGATATGCAGTAAAACTTCGCTCTGCTAGCTCCCTTAAGACTGACTAATGGCAAGTTGTGCAAAGGCAATCAGCATGTGATGGTGAGCTATGTATAATGTGTACGTCTGTGTGTGTCAGGCTCGGGCAGGGGGTCAAACACTTAGAATCAATTGCATACATTGCATGTAACTTGTGTAATTGCTTGGTCTTTATGGATGGAACAGTTTTCTATGTGTGAATGAAACACAGTTCTCAGACATTGTGGAATGTCTCATTTCCTTCTGGAAATGCACCTGGGATCTTTGTAATGTACTTGGATCTTGTTGATTCTGTGCTATTATCACTATTATTAACGCTTATTTATATAGCGCCACAATTTGTCCGCAGCGCTTTACAGAGAACATTAGGGGCCAGATTGACTAAGCTGCGGATTTGGAAAAGTGGAGATGTTGCCCAGAGCAACCAATCAGATTTTAGCTGACATTCTCTAGTATGTAAAAATAAAATGAGAGCTAGAATCTGAATGGTTGCTATAGGCAACATCTCTACTTTTTCAAACCTGTAGCTTAGTAAATCTGGCCCTATATACTAGAGAATGTAAGCTAGAATCTGATTGGTTGCTATGAGCAACATCTCCAAACCCGCAGCTTAGTAAATCTGGCCCTAGACATTCACAGCAGTCCCTGCCCCAATTTAGTCAGCAGCCAACTAACCTACCTGGATGTGTATGGCATGTGGAAGGGGAGAACATACAAACTCCACACAGATAGGACCTGACTCACAGTTAAGAATGAGATAAAAAGGAACAGATTCACAATTATACGCACCTAAATTGCAAGGCAACTCCCTTGACAAGCCCTCGTTTTGTTGTTCTTCACTGACTTAGGCTGCTTTATCTTTCCATACATATGTCTCTTCTTAAGTAGAAAAAATACGCACGTACTTAGCAAACCGCACCCTGTTTGCCCCATTTGAATGCCTCCACCATCCACTTTTCTTAACTTCCTTCTTAACTTGGCCTGACACGCTCCTTCTTATCTTATTACAAAGGGGTTGACACTGTGTGTTTCTTCAGTAGGTTTAATTCAATACATCTTGTTACAGCCAATGATAGACACTTGCTCCAAGATAAAAACATAAATAATCTATTGCTAAATAGAAGATCCCTGACATGTCTTTCCACAATGCCCCATGTATAAATACCCAAACACCTTTAATGGCTCACATCAAGTCTTCAGAACACACATCCCTGGTGGGAGATAAAAGCTGCTTTGTAAATTCTTCACTAATTTCATTTTTTGCGTCATAAAACCAGTTAGTCCAGTAGGTGTGTCAAGCAATGCCCTCAGAGATTATGTCCTGTCTTCTCCAGACCGGAGCGACAGCAGAATATTTGAAAATAATGTAAATATATTTTTTGTTCTTTAGAAGAAAATCCAAATACCACAGATCAGATCAAAGATCAGAGCATCGGGATCCGTCCAGAATTAAACTGTCTTACAAATTCATCCTGAAGTTCGGCAAGTGAGGTATGTTCAACCCCAGATTCTCCATTTTGGTAGGGAATTATCTTGCATTACGGAAAATATTTAGGCACCGTGTAATGTGTAGGAGATTATGTTTTTATTAACTACCTGTTATTTTATTTATTCCTTAAAACGTGTTGAAAATATTGTACAGTTATTCATTCATGATGAGATTAAAGTGACTATTATTTACCAGGATATCTAAGCATTATTATAACATATTATACTCTGTATGATTTATAGTACACTGTCTGGATATATACAATACTAAAACATTATTACAGCAATATCGGCTGTGTGTCTGGTTCACCCGAGGCACTTATATACTACAGCCTACTATTAATGTACCATGAACCAGTATGCTGTAATACATGCAAATACATCATGATGCACAACTGACAAAATATCACAAAATCACAGCTAGGAGCATCTCCTGTTGTTTAGCACTTGTATATATTTTGTTTTAGTAACAGAGGCTTCATTGAACTTTTTACTTTACTTGAGCACTTGTGGGAAATGTAAGATCCGCAATAACACATAATGAACCGAATCCAGACTTACGCAAAAGAGGATGTTTTTTAAACGCAGGGATCGGAAAACACGCGCATTTTGCAAGCGCACTTCCGGTCTGGATCCTCCGCAGTCAGACATCCGCACTTCTTTTTTATCTGTGCCATTTCTGACAGCAGAGGACAGGTGTGAGTGTTAGTGGGGCTGAGAGGGCAGGATGGATTCAACTTTTTCAGTAAGGGCGCCATCAGGTGGGGACAACCGGGACTATTCTCACGGGCCTGGAGCTGATGTGGCCTACCAATACTTACTTTTACTCTGTGCCAGCTGTTAACGCAGGAACCCAGCGCCCCATCCCGCATGTGACGTGATGTGTCCTGGGTCCCACATTACCTGATGGCGGCCCTAGTGCTTAGCACCCTACATCCTATCCACCCTTACGATCTGTCCCCATTTTAAATTAAGTCGGTTTGGAAAAGTTAAGCTAGAGTCCCCGGATCGTACAACCATGTGTCCAAGGGTAGTGGCCTACCATTGCCTGCCTGGAAGGCTGGATCCAGTGGGGACCTAATTCTGGAACCCGCCCATTTGTCTGTTAAGTGAGATCAAACTTTTTTATCCCAAAAGAGAAAATGTAAAGGATGTGGCACCGGAGCCAGACGTAATAAATACGCGGGTTTACAAATCCTTGTGAGCGGAAAACAGGCGCCTGTTGTGTGAGTGCCCGTACGTAAGGCTTCCAGCAGGATCCAGACTTGTGCACTGAAAGGCCTTCTGTCAGGGAATGGACAGGCTTGTGTACTGCGAGCAGGGCCGGATTAAGTTTTGAGGGGGCCCCTGGGCAATTAAACTGTGGGGGCCCCAACACACAATAATACACACAAACACAGGCTCCCTCAGCTGTCCAAAGGGCTGGATGTCAGTAATCTTCCTCCTAAGAGCACTATCATCCACAGCTGTGGAACAGTGTATTTAAGAGGAGGATGCCAATCATCCATCCTCCTAGACAGCTGCAAGAGCACTGAAGACTAAATGTTTGTGGGGGCCCTTTATGTGTGGGGGCCCCGGGGCAACCGCCCAGAACGTCCTGTGGTTAATTCGGCCCTGTCTGCGAGTATCAAGGTGGGAAGGATTTATATTATACAGGAAGCGCTGGGCTGAGCCCTTACACACAATCCTGATTCCCAAACCATTTACACGGGGAAAGCGCTGAAATATTAAAGTAGTGTCTTCCCCTATACACACGGGAGTTCCGTTGCAGACGTTTAGGTACTGAGCATGCACACTACCTATTCAGAGCTGACTTACTTATGTAAATCATCGTTTATATGAATTCAGGATCAGGCCCAGTGCCACGATTTTATGCCACCGGAAAAGGTAAGTTTATTAGTTGGTTTAAAAAGTAGTTTGGGAATGGGGATTTTGTAATGAGGATTGGGAAGCTGTACTGGAAAAGGACAATAGGGCTAAATGGACACACAGAGGGGCTGGGTGGAAACAATTAAGGCGGGGAGCAATAAGGCTGGCGGAACACAGGAGGGGCATTAAGGCTTGATGGACACTCATAAAGAGGGGCTATAAGGCTGAGTGGACACATAGGGGGAAATAAGACTGTGAAGGAGGGGGCAATAAGGCTGACTGCACAAAAAGTTGGGGGTAATAAGGCTGTCTGGACACAAGAAGGGCAATAAGGCTGGGCAAACTGAAGGGGGGACAAAGTCTGGACACAGGGGGGACAATATGGCTGGGGGGGCACTCATAAAAAGGGACTAT
>WWET01000618.1:426965-439134 GCA_011038615.1 Limnodynastes dumerilii
TGGACACAGAAGGAGGGGCAATAAGGGTGACTGGACACTCATAAAGAGGGAGGCAATAAGGCTGGCTGGACACAGAAGGAGGGGCAATAAGGGTGACTGGACACTCATAAAGAGGGAGGCAATAAGGCTGGTTGGACACAGAAGGAGGGGCAATAAGGGTGACTGGACACTCATAAAGAGGGAGGCAATAAGGCTGGTTGGACACAGAAGGAGGGGCAATAAGGGTGACTGGACACTCATAAAGAGGAAGGCAATAAGGCTGGCTGGACACAGAAGGAGGGGCAATAAGGCTGAGTGGACACACAAAAGGGAGGTGCAATAAGGCTGGCAGGCCGCACAAAAGGAGGGGCAATTAGGTTGGTTGGACACGTCTGCCCCTAGAAACGGCCCTGTGGGGGAGCTATCATTGTTTTTCTCTAGCGGTAACCAGATCATTTAATTAAACATGAAGTGTTCAGTGTAGAAATCATGACCCACATGACATGTACACAATGTAATTTCTTATTGTTGACCTGTTTACTTTGCCAAACTTATCTTGTGCTGAAATTTCCATACCCCCACTAAATTTCCACTTCGAGCACTGACTACATTGATATTGTTATGAACAGTTGTGATTAAGCTGCTGTTAGTAAAGCATGGCCAGGCCACCATCTAACAGACCAAACCATCAGACAGATTGATCTGCCTTATAAGGGCAAAAGCTTTGGGCTCCACCCACCGCGGGTGAAATTGAATAGGATTCGGTCTGTGACATGGAGATAAAGGACACCCTCATATCGCGAGACCTTCCCTTCACAAGGCTAGCGCAGTAAGTTCTTATGTGTGAATTTACGCTAGCGGTTAGCGTAAATTCACTCGCGGACGTTGTTCTGGATCTACCCCATAGTGTCTTTGCTGTACAGTTATCCCAGACTAAACGCTTTTTATTTTTATTTTCTAGAAGTCTCCATGGAGCGGGCCATAAAATACTTTAAATCTGGCACTGATGCCAAGATGAACGTCGTTTGTGGACTAATCGTAATAACGGCCATGGTCACCCACAAGGCGTATGAATTTAAGTGCCCCTGCATACCAGGATTCAATAAACCTTATGCCTTCTTGGTTTTGTTTGCTCCACCCTTTATCTTCTTCTTTGTCGGAGTTATTGTGAGTCAGTACTGCACGTCGCTGACAATGGAGTATTCAAGACCTATTGGAAACAGAGAGAAGAACAAGAGGGTCTTACGGTGCGTCTAATGCATATTTAAACCTATTTTATGCACTCAAAGGGCCTGGTCCAGACCTACGCATGAGAGCGGAGCGTATTACCGCTGCAGCGTAAAAACTTTCACGCCCACGACACTCCCCTTATCCTTCCTTTCATTACGCCCGCCGAACCCTACCCTAACTTTTCCCTGTGTTCGTATGTATTTTCGTAGCGACGCGCTGTTCGTAGCGGCCTAAGCACGCCCATACTGTACAATTTAAATGGCTCTCCCGCCTACATTCCGTACTAACTTCCTACTATAAACACGCCCCTTCGTTGGAAAATACGCAACCAATGCGGACGCCAGAATCGCTGCTGCGAAAAGGTCTTTGGTATGACCGGAAGATGTCACTATGCACATGCGCAGTGCGTTCTTTCTGCCGTTTTTACGCTTACGCTTACCAGACCATACGGCCACCCATGTTTTTACACTTTGTGAAAGCGTAAAAGCGCCCTTTAGTACTTACTACGCATGCGCGTGGCAAATGTTACCCAACAAACTTCAGGCGTGTGCGGCTTGAGCGTATTGGCTTCGTAACAACGCACGAAGAGTTGTGCCAGGCTTCCGAAACCCGCAATTACGCTTCGAGGATGGGGTGAGGCATTTAAATCATACAGTATGGGCGTGCTAAGCGTTGTAACTACGCATGGAGCCTACGGACGCCTGCGGTTACGCTCAGAAAAGTTATTGTAGGGTTTGGTCAGCGTAAGATAGAATAAATACGGACGACCGAGGGGAGTGCCTAGGGGAGTGCTTCGCAAATACGCTGGCGTAAATACTCTACGCCAGCGGTTCCCAAACTTTCTCAGTTCGAGGCACCCTTAGGGTCTCCATATTTTTTTTCAAGGCACCCCTAAGACAAAAATACAATAGAATACAATAGGAAATAGAAACATTCCGAGGCACCCCAGGGAGCCGCGGCGCACAGTTTGGGAACCACTGCTCTACGCACAAGGGCGTATCATGTGCGTAGGTCTGGATCAGGCCCAGAGTCATAGACAGGGGGATTGGAACAAGAAGGGACAAGGAAGTCACACATTTCTGGGGGTACTACTGTTTGCGACATGAACCATCACTTTTTTTTTTGTTAAGGTACATGGTTTTATTGAGACCTTTTCAGCAACCAAGTCAGGTGATTACCTGCTGCAGGACCTCTTTTTGCTCTGGCACTACAGAGGGGCATAAAGTAGGAATGTGGCAGACAGTAGACTGAGGCTGATATAGCTGCCGCTGCAATGAACTGATATTTGACACTGATACAGCCCACAGCTTAATCGTGACTGTATCGGTGCAAATAAGGAATATTGGGGCAGATCCAGAACAACATTTCCTTGCGTATTTACGCCTGGCGGAGACGTAAACACGCAATTTGGTATGTACTGAGCATGCGCGTGACAGATGTTAAGCTACGTAACATAACTCTGAGTGTAAGGACCTTTCACGTATCAGCAGCGTAAGAACATTTGAGGGGGCGTGCCAGCCTTTACGACAACCAAAATTACGCTTCGAAGGCGGGTTATTGCATTTAAATGGTACAGTATGGGCGTGCTTAGCGGCGGAAATACTCGCAGACGATATGTTCATGAGCGGACGAGTGTTGTTACGCTGCCAAAAGTTAAGGTAGAGTTTAAAAAACGTAAAGCGTCCAAAGTACGTACATGCAAGGGGAGTGCCTGGGGGAGTGTATAGAAGGTACGCTCGCGTAAATACGCTATGCTAGGAAATGGATTGCAAGCAGAGTTCTGGATCTACCCCATTGTTACTGGGAACAGGTATTATGGCGAATGGCTCTATTTCGGCATAGTACCCATTACTAATAGCGAATTGTACTCTCCACAACGGGCTGCAGGCTCTCCCCAAGGGGCTAGTAAAAGGGAAAGGTTAGGGTTAGGCTGTGGAGGAGGGACAGTTAAGGTTAGGTTTCTAGAAGGGGAAAGTTAGGGTTAGGCTGCGAAGAGGGGACGGGTAAGGTTAGGCTGCTAGAAGGGAAAGGTTAGCGTTAGGTTGCAGAGAAGGGATGCTTAAGGTTAGGCTGCTTTTACTGGAAGGTTAGAGTTAAGCTACGGAGAGGGGATGGTTAAATTAAGTGGAATGTTGGTGTTAGGCTTCACAGAGGGGACGGGTAAGGTAGTGCTGCTAGAAGGGGAGGGTTAGGATAAGGGGTAAAGGTAAGGGTTATGGGAAAATACTACCTGTCACAGTAGCTAGAGCATTTGATGACTAATTACTTGCAGTATCCACACTGTCTGATCCGGAACGGACGAAAAATCACCACTGGCACCTTTGCATTGCCGAGATACGACGTGTCAAAAATCAGCTCATCACTGCAGCAAAGCACATCCACCCTGGAATATAATGGTCTGGGACTGTTTTACTACTGGACACATTTGGTGATATTAGGTCATCAAACTAAAATTCCTAATGCCACCAAAGAGTGATAATGACCTGTTAGGCACTATGGGATAGATCCAGAACTACATTTGCCGTACGTTTATTCGCATAGCGTATTTTCGTGTGCGTACCTTCTATACACTCCCCTTGGCACACCCCTTGAATGTACGTATTTTGTCAGGATACGCTTTTCAAACCCTACCTTAACTTTTGTCAACGTAACCGCAGTGATCCGCTCACGTACGTATGGGCAACACGTATTTACGCAGCTAAGCACGCCCATACTGTACACTTTAAATACAAACCCCACGCCTACTTAACGTATTTCAGACGTATTTTGGACTCACATAAATTGGCACGCCCACACGTAAGTATTTACGTGACACATACGTGAATGGCGCATACGTTCACTATTACGCTACGTTACTGAGCGTATTTTCTATGGGGCGCATGCGCAGTGCTTACCAAAAGGCGATTTTACGTCTTCGCCACACGTAAATTCGCTCACAAGCGTTGTTCTGGATCTGGCCCTATGTGGAAAAATAATTGAACCTTGATTTTATAGTGCATTAGAGGAGCGAATAACAGTGTCCAGAGCAGGATGACAGAGGTACAGCAGTATGCATTGGCAGTTGCCAGTAATGATCGAGCTCTGTGTATGAAGCCTAATGTTATGCAGGGCAGTGAAGAAAATAAATACCATTTCGTTGAATGAATCAATGTCATAATCAGTGTCACTTTAGTTAAAACAATGCTAAATATTTCTGCAAGCGCTATTGTTGTATTATACACCTGCAAAGATCAATGCTTGTTTCATCAATTAGTTTACTTTTTCTTTGATAAGAGTGAGTGAATAATATTTACCAGAGGACTGAATGGATGTGCTCATTATAAAGGAACTTGTACTCCGCATACAAAAGCCAAATGACAAAGTGATAGCTCTTTACAAGAGGCGCTCATCACAGAAAATGTTGTCATTTAAATATTGTTGCACAGCTGTGCACACATAGGCTTCAATGAAAGATAACTTCAAAGGTAACTTAGCAAAAGAGGAACAGAAATGTATCATGTTATTGATTGCAATAAGCAAGAGAGTCCTGGGGCCAGACTTACTAAACTATGGGTTTGGAAAAGTGGAGATGTTGCCCATAGCAACCAATTAGATTCTAGCTGACATTCTCTAGTATGTAAAAGGAAAGTGAGAGCTAGAATCTAATTGGTTGCTATGGGCAACATCTCCACTTTTCCAAACCCATAGTTTAGTAAGTCTGGCCCCAGGACTCTCTTGCTTATTGCAATCAATAACATGATACATTTCTGTTCCTCTTTTGCTTTGTTACCTTTGAAGTTATCTTTCATTGAAGCCTATGTGTGCACAGCTGTGCAACAATATTGAAATGACAACATTTTCTGTGATGAGCACGTCTTGTAAAGAGCTATCACTTTGCCATTTGGCTTTTGTATGCGGAGTACAAGTTCCTTTATAATGAGCACATCCATTCAGTCCTCTGGTAAATATTATTCACTCACTCTTATCAAAGAAAAAGTAAACTAATTGATGAAACAAGCATTGATCTTTGCAGGTGTATAATACAACAATAGCGCTTGCAGAAATATTTAGCATTGTTTTAACTAAAGTGACACTGATTATGACATTGATTCATTCAACGAAATGGTATTTATTTTCTTCACTGCCCTGCATAACATTAGGCTTCATACACAGAGCTCGATCATTACTGGCAACTGCCAATGCATACTGCTGTACCTCTGTCATCCTGCTCTGGACACTGTTATTCGCTCCTCTAATGCACTATAAAATGAATTATTGTCTGGTACCCCACAAACTTTTACACTCAGCAGTTTGAGGCATAAAGTTGAGGCAGTGGGCTGCAGTAACAGGAAACTCATATAGCTTGATTTGCTGATTAACTTAATTAACATGTTCAGGGCCGCCAACAAAGGAGGACAGTCGGGACTAGTGTCCTGGGCCTGGACAGAGAGGGAGCCTGGAAGTTCAGACTCCCCTCTCTGTCCATCCAGGGCACCTGTGGATATTACTAGTAGGAATCAGCAATTTACTTACTGTAAACTTCGCTTCCTACTTGTGTCTGTCCCTGGCAGGCTGCACTACAGAGCGTCGATGTGCATTTAGCCAAATTCAGCTCCCATATAACCCACTGGACCAGGGCCGGCCAATAAAATGAAACCTAGTGCTGGTGCCGCCTTTATTTGCAAAGCAGCATCCCAGACTAAAGGACAAGACTTTATGGCTCACTAAGTGGGTCTGCACCTCACTTATTACACAGTGCACTGCACTGCACCCCGCTAACACCTAAAGGAGAGCCACGAAAACCTGTAATAAAGGAATATTGAAGATACAAGCAGGGGAGTAGTGAGGGTGGAGATGGTGGAGCTTGTGCTCCAGGTGCTGGCAGACCAAGGGGGCACCGCAGAGCACAGCCAAGTGCCATCTCCAGATCCCTAATATTACATGAGGGATAATATTAGGGGTCTGGAATGACACACTGTATAATATACAAGTAGGAAATATCATGGGACACATATAATATATTAGGTGTATATTAGGGGGTCTCTGAATGGCACACTGTATACTGTGTATAGTGTTTGATTCCCAAACCCTAATATAAACCACATATTATAGTATATTCCCAGACTCACATTATACCCCACATGTGCTTTATATAGTGTGCCATGTACACAGATGTGTAGTGTAAGGGAGACAGGAGGGAGGGGGAAGTGTATAGGAAAGGGGGCACACTACACTATGGGAGGACGGGGTTTGGGGGTGCCAAAGTATTCACTTGCTCTGGGTGCCATCAATCTACACCTCTGAATACGAGAACAGCATAAACCAAATTTACCAGCAAGTCCATTCAAATAATAAAGGGAGGAGAGTGGGGAATGCTCCCAAGGACAAAGATTAGGAATAGATTGCTGAGGGGGCTTATAAAGCTAATTTTCTCAAGCCCATCACTCAGGCTGATTGCGTCTCAGAATGTAAACAAGTAAATAAGTAAACAATAACCGGTTTATAATCCATGCCTCTTCCCCTGGATTCCATCTTGAGCACGCGAATGGGGACTTATGCATATCAAGTGCGTAAATCCACCAGATGTTACGTGTCGGAAGTCCTTGTGTACAGAACTGAGTTCCGTACATGTGGGCTTCCGTAGAAGGGGCCGGACTATCAGATCCACATGTCTAAATTCAGTCACCCAGGGATTAGGCATGCTAATGATGGCCCGGGGGGGACGGGGGACGGAGTCTCCGCACGGATCAGTGTTCCTAAGAATGCTGATCCGTGCGTATTACATAAGGTAGGTTAATGTCCAGAATTCCGTAAGAAGGAGGGAAGTGACGGGATGTGCACGCTCCTCCATCATGCTTAAGAAGACCGGTGCTTAGGAAAGCAGAGCACTTCCTTGTCACTCTCCTCTCCCGTGCGCAGTTCTAAACACTTACGTTTTCTGAACTGCTTATCGCCATCCCCAGCTATTACTTTACATGCTGATTAGACATGTGGAAATCAAGTGCTGTCCTCGTACAGATCTCCTTGCGCACGGAACAGAGTTCTCTACCCTAGGAGTCCATAGTGTAACATATATTGTGCACCAGAGTCTTTTGTAAGTCCACTAACGTTATTAAATGAGGATCAGGCCCTTTGAGAAGAACCACATATAGATGACTGAGAGCTCCAGACAGATTATCAGATAAATAGAAATAAAAAAACCTCACAATCTAAGTCAAAGATAACAGTGGAAGCTGTTAAAACACAAAAGCCGACAAGAACAGGTCAGACTGTCACCATACTAGTGGTGGAGAACCCAGGGTCTAATTCCGGCATGTGGTCTTATAGCAACACCATCAATATCATTTACTAGGTTCCCAGTGGTTTAGCACAGTCCAGACACATTATTGTCACCAGTGCAGCAAGGTTGTGTGTTGGAGACAGAATAACATGTGATTGTGGGTGTTTGTGTTCCTCAGGGCATTGGCTGTATATCAGTGCTGTCACTTATTGTGCTTGCTGCCATCTTTCGAATCGTGAGCCCGTTTTTCACCAGTGCCGGAACACTGCAACTCCGCTACTGGAACAGGTATTTAGACATGGAGGAGAAGTGTTTTGAAGAGATGTGTATACAGCATAATCATCAACTTGCCGAGAGGTCAATAAAGAGTTACTTTGAACATCCAAAAGAGGAAAATAATGAAGACGTACGTGGTGATAGAAGATTAACGAGTAGTTCTGCTGTTGAGACACTGACATATGTGGACAAGTGGTATAATTGCCGCCCATCAATTATTGGTGCAGAATCCCCATTCCATCAGAATTAATTGTACACGAAGATGGAAACACGAAGCCGCCACACAGATGTAGAGCCCAAAGTGACTTGGATACTCAATATCACATATAATGGATTAAACTTAAATGCCAAACACCTCATACAAACTGGCCGGGCTTTCCATTCAATTAATCCTCTAAAGCAGGGGTTCTCAACCAGTGGTCCTAGTACTTGGACCACTGTCTGGTGATACTCAGGGCAACTGGGCAAGCTTGTTAGAAGGTGGTATCTGTACTTTAACCAGGTGCGATATAATCCATTGCAGCCGAGTTTAGATGGTTTATGGATTATGTAGTAAATGTACTTTAAAACCACTGCACAATATGCAAAGAAAAAGAATATATATGTGTCTACATGATCTACAAAGTGGTACTTGACCGGATTCCAAAGTGGGTAACTGGGGCTCCCCGAAAAAAGGTTGAGAACCGCTGCTCTAAAGGCTCCCTGAGTTGTACTTGTGTATTGCAAATGTAAACAGTTTCCAACTCTGAAATAAATATATGAAAAGGCTTCATGAAAAAGTAACACGATGCTGATAGAAGCTCCACCAGGTGACACATATGTCGTTTAATATTATATTAAATACTATAATTGGTAAACATAAGTATGGCTCCTTCCATCGTGCCCACTCTCAAAATCCCAACAGAGGGAAGACTTTTGATCTGAAGAGTTGCCCCTTTATATAGTTGCCCTCACTCTGCTGTTTTGGGTTTGACCAAAGTTTTTGGAGGGACATTGAAGCCCGTCTGTCCCCTCAGCCAGGGACTCTGTAAAAGCACTGGGGCAGATCCAGAACAATGTTTCCGTGCGTATTTATGCCTGGCGGAGACGTAAAAAGGCTATTTGGTATGTACTGAGCATGCGCACGACATATGATATGCTACGTAACGTAACTCTGAGCATAAGGGCTTTTCACGTATCAGTAGCGTGCTGCCTATACGTACGTGTGCGGACATGAGCGGTTACGCTGAGAAAAGTTAAGGCAGGGTTTAGAAAGCGTAAAAAAGAGGCCAAAGCACGTACATGCAAGGGGGGTGCCTAGGGGAGTGTATAGAAGGAACATGCAGAGGGAGTGCCTAGGGGAGTGTATAGAAGGTACATGCAGGGGGAGTACCTAGGGGAGTGTATAGAAGGTACATGCAGGGGGAGTACCTAGGGGAGTGTATAGAAGGTACACTCACGTAAATACGGTACACTAGGAAAACGGATTGCAAGCGGAGTTCTGGATCTATCTCACTGTCATCAAGCCTGATCCAGACTTAATAACAACAGCTAATTTATGCATGCTGCATGTGTAAATCTGGCAGTGGGAACGCACTGTGCATGTACGCGGCAGATGTTACGCATCGTAACTCTGATCGTACGTATCTTGTGCATATCTCTGTACGATTAGTATGTGACATCCCTACACAAGCCGGTTATACGCATAGTGAGAGGAGGGAGGCATTTAAATTGCAATATGGGCGGAGTTAGGCATTTACATACGACAAGGCGATACTTACAACCAGAGATACGCAAGAAAAGGTTAAGGCAGGGTTCAGAACACGTAAGTCAGCTAAGTTACATACGTGAGAGGGGAGTGGGCAGACTAGATGGGCCATGTGGCTCTTATCTGCCGTTACTTTCTATGTTTCTATGTATGTTTCTATGAGCGTCAGGGGGAGTGCATTATCCTTAGTAGTGCGTAACTTAGGAATGTACATAAAACAACCTTAAGTCTGGATCAAGCCCATCAACCTTAAATAGCACAAATAGCATTGATTGCTGACATTGGAACGGATCAAAACTCACCACTTATGTGCATTTTCCGCTCCGTACGAGTGGAAAATATATGCAAATGATGAGTGCGCATGGGTCCCAAAAGGCTTCTAGCACGAATCTTGATCCTCAGGATCCAGCAGCCGGGCAGGACAAGTTTCCATATGGGAGGGGGAAAGTATGTAAATCGTACAGTAAGTGCTTGGTTAAGCCCTTACATACAATCCTTATTTACACACCGGCTCCATTTTCCGTGAGGCCAATGCATAAATATGAAGGTCGGGTCCTGCAAGCCCCCTAACTATGAGCGCAGTGGTTTCCTTTCGAATGTTCGGAACTTAGGATCCCACAGCGATCCGCCAGAGGAACTCAGCTGCTGCCGGTGGAGCTCTGACCACAAGAGCACCGAAGTTCTGGATCCATTCTTGTTCTCTTTCCAAACATTTCCTCCCAACCTCTATAGCTGGGGATCTCAGCCAGTGGTACTAGTAGCACGGGTGGTACTTAGACCACTGTCAGGTGGCACTGAGGGCCACTGGGCAAGGTTTTAAGGAGGTATGATGCCATATGAGACAAGTAATAAAATATCCAAGGGATAAATGGCATATGTCGAAAATGCACCTGATTAAATGAGTGCAAAAGTGTCAAGAACAACAAAAACCCTGAAAATATATTTATGGGTTGTGGGGTTATGTGTCTGCATGATATGCAAAGTGGGACTCAATATGATTCCATAATGGCCAACTGGTACTCACCATTACCCAAAAACTAATGCTTTCCCCCTTTATATTCCTTCACCCATAGCTGATCTCCTTAAACTCAATTACCTTTTAGTTAATGCATCTCCAAAAATCTAGGGGTCTACATGACCTGTACCTACCTCATTACAGAATACACTTTTCTCCAGCCTTTGACATGATTAAACAGGACCTGTTTGGATGGCAGTTCTTATACAGATGCTCTTAATATAAACAAGCCGTCCCACCTCTTCAGCTTAATTCTCACCATTAAGGGCAGCCAGAGGAGACCAGAACTAAGCTGTCAGCTGCTGGAAAGTTATTATAAATGTGCTCAGCACTCATAGGGCCTGATTCAATTAGCCGCAATGATGCTTTTTCATTTACGGTTGCAAAAATTTGCAGATTTTTATGCGCACTTCTATAGGGCTTGCATAAAAATCCCCAAATAAAAATTTGGGGAATACGCAAATACTGCGGGTACAAAGCTAATTGAATCGGGCCTATTGACTGAGTGCTGCATAAGCATCAGCTGCTGACAATTTAGAGGTGGGGATGGGTTTGCTATGGGGCCCAAGTTTTTTTTTAGGTCTTTCCCTGTTCCTGTAAATACATACATAAAAAGCGATAGTGACCCCTTTACCCTTCAGGAGCCCTATTTTTGATAATCATGGGGCAATATCCATTCTTACCATTAAGTGTTACTGGTGCTCCCTGAAACGGAGGCTAAACATAACGAATTAGCTATCCCAAATTCCCCCTGGTCTCCTCCATGCAGATGGTGGATTTGTGCGCAAGACCCTACCTTAAGCATTCCGCACAGAACTCATGACCGCCTCCTAGGCTCCGTACACAGAGGCGTAACTAGGGGAAATGGAACCCGGGGCAAATGCCAAAAATGCACACCCCCAATTAATTAAGTTTTTTTTAAAGATAGATATATATATATAGCCCTCCCCTTGGTGTCCTATCTCACCTTGGTGTGTCCCTCTCATCTTGGAATGTAATAGGTATGATTGTGCCACCGCAAAGTGGCGGCACAGTGTGAAAGGGGGCGTGGTCAACTCACTGAGGCGTAGTCAAACCACTGGGGGCACAGCTGTGCATCCAAGTTTAAACCATTTTATATATGTTTAAACCAATATACATATATATTTATATTTATATATACACACACACACACACACATCAGATGTACTCCAGTACCTCATTCTCTTTACCATTTCTCTATCCCTTTCATCAGCTCCTCCTCCCCATCATCTCCCTCCTCCTCTTAGGGCCATATTCAATTAACTTCTCAGCAGCGTATTTTGCGGTGCGAAGCTAATTCCGCGAATTTTTTTAGGGTGAATTTTATGCGCACCCCATAGAGGTGCGCATAAAAATTCGCCTATTTTTCATACCATATATGACGGGAAAAAGCGCAGCGCGCACTTTTTCCCGTCATCGCGGCTAATTGAATCTGGCCCATTATGTCAGCTTATACGTCGGCTAGTACTTGGATGGGACGCCCTTGGCTTTGGTAACGGCTTTTAAGCGGCGTAGCATGCTCTCACTGGACCTGATTTAGAGTTGAATGCACAAGCGTTGTACGTCAGATTCAGAGATGTGTGTTTCCGCAGAAGTGCACTACTCTGGATAGGACATAGGGAATATGGGGCAGACGAGGTAC
>WWET01000618.1:439934-450584 GCA_011038615.1 Limnodynastes dumerilii
AGAGCAGCGATGTTACGCTGAGCGCTACAGCGCTCAGTGTAACATCGTAGCTCTGGATCAAGCCCAATGGACCGTCTTCAAACTTAAGAAGCAGCTGCTTCGTAAGTACGGTCTTTTCCGTAATGACCTACTATGCATGCGTAGTAGGTCATTAATGCAATCTATGTACTACTTAGGTACATAGATTGACACCGTGCAGTCTTTAAAGACAGCACAGAATAGTTTAGGCAGAAGGAGGCGTGCTAATGCCGCCTCAGGGAAGGTTTTAATTAGAAGTGGGAGGATTGAGGGATGTAGATTAGCCGAGGAGGGCGGGGGAGGCATTCTCTGTGCGTATTTTCCTCAATAAAAAGGGAAAATGCGCATAGTGACTTAAGGTTGCCTTTGGCACTCGTAAGTGCCATTAGTCACCTAAAAGCGGCGACAGGGTGGGGGAAGGGATCGGAGAAGTATCCAGATCCAGGGACCATTTACTAAACTGCGGGTTTTTAAATGTGGAGATGTTGCCCATAGCAACCAATCAGATTTTAGCTGGCATTCTCTATTATGTAATAGGAAAGTGAGAGCTAGAATCTGATTGGTTGCTATGGGCAACATCTCCACTTTTACAAACCCGCAGTAAATCTGGCCCTTAGTCTGTAGGGTTTTACATAAACGTATGTATAACTCTAGAATGTCCCTTATAAAAAAAAACCCACAGATTACCTAATACTTGTTTTACAAATCATCTTTATTGAAAAGGGATCAAAGACGATTTAAATATTTTGTTCTTCTGTACTCTGTGTCATTATACGTTTTCATGGTCTCCTGTTTGGATTGATGCTTTGACATGCTGGTGTCACACCTGCACTGAGCTTCTTTCATGAGAGCCGTCAGTAAGATATTCTTTAAAACAAACATTTGACTAACTCATTTCCCTGCACACCCTGGACACAGCTTCTGTAGTCTACATCACAGGCAGCTTAAACCTCATCTTGTAGCACAAGAGAGAATCACTGCAAGGGGAGACATTTCCAGAGTGACCATTGTCTGTAACCAGTAAAGCAATAGGTGGACGGAACATCTGATACTCTCTGCAGAATATATTGGGAAAGACACCAATTTGGAACATCATGGATCGCTTTAAGATGATTTTTCAGTACTTTCAGTCTAACTCGGAGTCAGTGATGAATGGCATTTGTGGACTATTAGCCCTGGCCAGTGTTAAAATCTATAGTGCATTAGATTTTAACTGCCCCTGTCTTCCCAGATATAACATGATTTATGGCATGGGCATTATGTTTGTGCCCCCCATTGCCCTTTTCCTCTGTGGTATTATTGTCAACAGGCAATCGGTCATTATGATAGAGGAATGGAAGAGACCCACTGGAAGGAGAACCAAAAACCTGGCAATTGTAAGGTATGTAACCTCAGTCATTCATTGGTCAATAATGTCCAGCACACAATACACTCAGTACACACGACACACATTACACACATGACACACATTACACACATGACACTCATTACACACATGACACACATTACATGTCATTGCTTGTTCAGGTTTAATGTTGAGCATGGTTTTTGACATTTTAATACATGATCAATGAGATGAGGTAACTGCTGAATGACTAACATCTGACCTGTGCTGAATATCACACTGTGCCCAGTGCATGATGGTCTGCAGATGCCCTCACATACACAACAATGTGATCATAGGACCTGACTAACTCACATACACTAATATGATCATAGGATCTGAATAACTCACATGCACTAATATGATCATGGGATCTGAATAACTCACATACACCAATGTGATCACAGGACCTGAATAACTCACATACACCAATGTGATCACAGGACCTGAATAACTCACATACACCAATATGATAATAGGATCTGACTATCTCATGTGCCCCAATGTAATCACAGGACCTGGATAACTCATATACACACCAATGTAATTATAGATCTAACTAACTCACCATACACCAATGTGATCAAAGAGTTTGACTAACTCACATGTACAATAATCAGACCCTCCAACATGACCCATTCCATTAGGTACAATTTAATCCACTCCTGAGCTTTCAAATGTCACTCACCTGGTTTAAACAAATGAACTCATATTTAAAAAAAACTATTTGCCTCTTCAACAAAGGTGGTTACCATAGTAACTGACAGTTGGAAACTGAGGAGCAGAGTATTTTGTACCTAATGGAATGGGTCATGTTGGAGAGTATGAGATCATAGTACCTGACTGACTAACTCACTTATACATCAATGTCATCCTAGAACCTGACTAACTCACATATACCAAAGTAATCACAGGGCCTGAATAACTCAAATACACACCAATCCGATTATAGATCCTGACTAACTCACAGAAACCAGTGTGATCATAGAACATGATTACACCAATGTCATCACAGAATCTGACTAACTCACATACACACCAAAGTCATCACAGAATCTGACTAACTCACATACACACCAAAGTCATCATTGAGCCTGACTAATTCATATACACCAATGTGATCATAGGACCTGACTAACTCACATACACACCAATGTGATCATAACCTTCTCATTTTTGCATGCATTTGAAGTGCAAGCATTGTGCTGCTCAGGTTTTCTGGGGATACTCAGTTGCCCCAAAACCTACAAATGTATCAAAATTGTTTTGAAAAATGAAAAATGAATGCCATCTTGGCATGAAGTGTGATAAACACCCAGCTGCTTGGCATTGTTATCAGGCAGTCTATGGGTTAAAGGGGTGGGCCAATCTGGGGTGGTTAGCTAGCCAATGGGTGGATAGAGTGTGAGGGGCAGGGTTTATGGGTATATTAAGCTAGGGCAGTGTTAGTTCAGCCTCTTTTAGAAGTTTCTTCCCTCCTTCTTTCCCTTAGTTGCATCTTTCTAACATGGGGATGGATTTACAGAACCGGACATAATGTATATACGCATATACGCAATCTACGTATCGAAAAGATACGTAGATCTACGTATCAAAAAGATACGTAATTTAATAAATCTATGCCCCCTTTAAAAGCCATAATGTTGTCCGTGTCGTTTTTAAGTATGAGCCAAAGTCATCCGTTAGGGCTTTATCATAATAATGGAAAACAAATTTTCATTAAAAAAAATGTCAGAAAGTCATAGTTGTCAATAACAATTTTAGCATATATCCATTTCTTTTATCCTATGACCGGCAGGTATATGTGCACGTCAGTGTTTACACGTGCCATGGTAGCTCCTGTGGTCTGGATATTGACAACACTCTTGGATGGGAATTGTTTTGTCTGTGCATTCAGTGGCTCTGTGGATCCAGACAAATTCCCAGGCTTTGCAAACAACACCTTACTGGACACACAATTCTTGCTCTATAAGGTGCCTTGTAAGGAGGACGTCATGATCAGGAACAATACATCAAGAAAGGCTGTTTCCAGATACCTGAAATGCTGGTCACAGGTAAGTCATACATCCATAGCCTATATGATATTATCGTTTTAATGTTTGGACAATTCAGGGATCAGCTTCTAAAATATGAAATACAGTGAATGGCTTTGTTCTACTGTGTGTGGTTGTTGAAAGCTCCATAAACAAGATGGTATCCTAGGATTGCAGGAAAAATATACAGACACACTGTGCAAAGGTGTGATGTCATATAAAGGGTAACTCCTGTCCTTTAGAAACACTCCTTTCATTGAAGGAATTCCATGTGCATTGCTCATACAATTATTTAGAGCATAAATGTTGATTTTTATTAGACGTTTTTTGAGTTTTTTTTCTACATTTCTAAAATGATCACAACAAATGCATTAGCCACAATTTGGCTGATTTTTCATACATAGCTTTTTTCTGTTTTTGTTTTTTTTAGTTTAGTAAATCTGGCCCCAAATGTTGAGAGGTACGTGTAAGGTGATATTTGTGACGATGATTTATTGACGATTTGTGATGATGGTTGGTTATAAAAAAAAGATGTTTCATACAGAGCTAGAGCAGCATTTCCGTTTGTTATACATTCACCTGACTTTCACCACAGCGTTTGACATAACTACACACATCTCAGGATTAGGTCCCCAAAAATGCATGAAACAGGGCCCTTTTTAAAGCAAAGTTAGACCCTAAAAAACACCTTCTGCTACCTTATATTACTTCAATTTTCTTGCCTTGCAAACTGTAATCAAATTTTTCCTCTGGACAGACGTGAGCACCTTCTCTGGAAATCCCAGCATTGGCCTGTATTCAGAGTACCGGATGTATAACATCTGAAAGACCGCATTTACGCAAAAAATATACATAGATTACGTTAAAAAAAACACTACGCATGCGCAGTAGTAAAAATCGCTAAACACCAGACGTATATGTTATACGTCTGGTACTCTGAATACACAGGCCACCATGTGTTCTATAAACCTGTTCTGTGGTGTCAATATACGTAAAATACATAGGAATAAACATTTCCCCAGGATCCAATATAGCTGGACATATTATACTGAACCATCATTGTCAAGCATCTATATATGGCCATATATTACAGCCTCTGGAATTAAGGAATACAGCCGTTATTCATCATTGGATTACCAATAGCATAACAACTGATATATTTGGGGCCCCATCAATTAGTTGTTTGATATAGCTGGAGATGTATTGATTCTATTAATCCACTTTAATACTGTGTATTTATTATTTTTATGATGATTTTAATTTCTCTCTATATTTTTTGATAAGTTTAATAAACGGTGAATTTTATTCAAAGCGCAGCCTTTTCTTTAACTGCATACATAGGTATAGAGAAACTGAGGGGTAGTTCACAGTTGAATGTGCATAATATGGTAAATCTACCCCCAAATAGTTTTAGTCTGGAGATTACCCGATCAGTCATTTTTCTGAAGACCAAAACCAAATGTCTCTACTCTCAAGACCTGTTGACAAGAAAATTGACCTTTTGTCTCTCTGTCGTTAACACTAAGTGTAGGAGAGGATCCAGAAGATGACTGGTGAGTTTCTGTATGAGTCAATGACCATCATACGCAAACAGGTACCACTACATTCCTCAAAAAACAACATCAGAGCCGCCTTCAAATGTGGAAATGCTACAAATCTAAGAATGCGGAGTATATGAGAAGATGATCTACACCCTATGGTACTGCAGGTGCCCTCAGGCTTAGACCCTTCCTGCAAGCCAAACACTTCTTCCATCCAGCACTGTGTTGGAGATCATGCTCTTCCATGTGTCTCTGACTGGTTGTGTAAGATATATCATACTTGAGCAGTGGGCAAAAATTGAGCCTGTTGCATAAAGGAAATGTAGGGGAGAAGAGTCTACACGATCCAGCAAACTGCTTCAGCAATCCAAGAACAGGTGTGGCTAAGGATCAGACAGCATCCAATGAGTAGACTAAACAGACAGATAGAATCCTCATTCAGAAAGGGGTGTGGGGCTCCGGTCCGAATGGCTGATTTTCAAATCGACCATTCCTCCCCAGCCAGTTACGAACTCAAGGAGGCATTGCAATCAATCCACGGGGCACCGAGCTGTCGGTGCTCCGAAAAGTGTAAAAACCGTGCCCCCCACCACTTCAACCGTGCCGTCCCCCCCTTCCCCCAATCCTTACCCTGACCCTCCCCTCTTACTACCCTAACCCTAACCCTCCTTCCTGGCAGCCTGACCCTAACCTTCCCTTACTTGCAGCCTGACCCTAACCCACCATTCCCCGCAGCCTGACCCTAACCCTCCCTCCCCTGCAGCCTGACCCTCACCCTGCAGAAAGAGTTGACTCGCTTGTCCTATCGGGCCGGAGACCGACGGTAGCGTGATCTCTTTTTTCCGAAAGTGAATGGGTGAGTAAGCCGAACGACCTACTTACCCATTCATAAAAAAAAAATTCAAAAAGTGTAAGTAAAGGAAAAAGGGACAATCGAAAAGTAACTTTTGAATATCCCTTTTTCGGAAGCCAGATTTTCTAGCCGGAGATCGCAACCGTTCAGAGAGAAATGTGGAATACTGCTCATAGTGATGAAACAAGGGACAGACATGACGTTTATCTGTGACTTCCACAAAGAAAACAACAAGAACAAAATAAATGTCAACATTAAAGAAGTGGGAGCAGTTCTTGATTTAATCGTAGTGAGCGTTTTCTGCCTGATCCGTGCCACATTCTTCATGTGCGCATCCACTGGCCACCATAATGATCCAGATTTCTGTGCTGGAAGTAGGAGTGGCTGAGCCCTTACATACGATCCTTATTTACGCACCACGGAAAATGGGGATGGTGCGTAAAGTTTAAGGTAGAGCCCTGGTGGCAGAAGTATATGGGGAGTGATCTTCCCTCATACTTATGCAAATTAAGTTCGCACAGTGACCTGATAACGGACCTCCGCAGCCGCTACTTTGCGGAGGTCCGCTAGCTTTTTGGTCAGGATCCTGATCTAATAGCGGATTGAGAACGTATGGAGGGGTTCTGCACGTGAGGATAAGGCCATCCCCCACTCATATATGGACCTAAGGGCACTTACGTGTCCATAGCACTACTTTATCTTACATTCAAGTGAGTGTAAATGGGCCTAATCCAGACTTACGCTCGGAAGCGGTTTTACGCTGATCGTAAGCATAAAAACTGCCATTTGTACTTACTGCGCATGTGTGGGGCAGATGATACACTCATGTTAATTCTTTGCGTATGGGCCTTAAACGTAACCGCTTCGTATTACCGCTCATCGGGGGCGTACCTGCCATACGAAAGCCGTAACCACACACCGAGGGCGGGGTGAGGCATTTAAATTGTACAGTATGGGCGTGCTAAGCATCGTTAATACGCACTGAACATACACACGAACGCGGGTACGAACACAAAAGTTAGGGTAGGGTTTGCCGAGCGTATGGAAGCTAAACTAGATACGAGCAAGGGGAGTGCCTATTGCCATGCATCGGTGGTACGTTCGGCAATAAAACTACGCACAGGAGCGTAGGTCTGGATCAGGCCCAATGTGTGTACAATCGTAAGGGCAAAGCTCAGGACTCACTGTATACTCACTCTTCTCACTGTATGATTTAAATAGGAAGCCCCGCCCACTACTAAGCCCAAGCACACTGCAGCTCTGAATCCCCACTGCTAAGCCCAAGCACACTGCAGCTACGATTATAGATGAGTTCCCTCCCCCCAGTGATCCAAACGTAAGCACTACCTATACTACACTGTTATGTATAGTAGAAGTAGTGGTTGTGCTGGGTGCAAGGGTTTCATTGGCAATGGAAATGTCGAGTGTACATATGTTCCTAAAAGATTTCTAGCAGGGATCTGGATCCCCAGGATCCAAGCTTCCAGAAAAACGAGCTGCCATGTATATAGCATAAATGTACAGTGGCTTGGGAGGCATTGGTTAGGTCTTTACATGCAATCCTCATTTACAGCCATTTTTTTGTGAGTCCAATGCGTAACTGTGAAGATTTGGTGCAGCCGGTGGAAGGGGAGTTGTCTCCTCCTGCAGATAAGGAACTTAGAAATTTTCATAGTAACTCAGCAGCCACTACAGGCAAAGCTATGAACACAGCATTCCCATACCTTTATCATTGTGTTCAGAAGGTTGAAGGCTACCGCAATGGTCTAATATGGGTTGGGGGGTGTCAGTTCTCAACAGCTATCTGGTCTTGGACGTGTCCTGTGGTTGGTGCAAATGTTTAGCCATAAACTGTGTGTAAGTACGTCTGTAATTGTGGGCGTGAGTGCAGAAATACATCACAGTTGTGACCAGTTAAACTTTTACTGAATACAGGGCTATATCTGCCATACATGGTTGGCTCATCTGTTGGGGAAAGTTGAATGGGGCTTCGGATATCATTAAAACATTGTTTACATTTATATTTAGCAGCTACTGGCTTCCTGCAGAGATCCGACAATAGAGGTGACATCACCCATTCAATGTCCTACAGAGAGGTGATATCAGCTCAAATGTCTGATCTTTGCAGGAAGCCAGCAGCTGTTAAACAGGAAGTTAACAAACTTTTAATGATTTACTAATGGTCTGAATTCTAGCGAAAGCAGCATCTTAGATGGGACAGCTGTATCTGAGCCCCTCCGTATGCTATAAGATTGAGTGGGTTCGGATCAGACTCATAGATAGACTCATAGGGCCTGATCCAGAGCTACGATGTTACACTGAGCGCTGTAGCGCTCAGCGTAACATTGGTACTCTGGTTCTAAGTTGTTTATGTTTTGTTATGTTTGTTGAAACTATTCAGTTGTGTCCATCAATGTCCTTTTAATCTAGGCTTTAGGATGGAGCATCCTGTTGTGCCTCATTGTCCTGGCGTTCCTGGCTCGATCCCTCAAGCCGTGCTTTGACCAGACAGCTTTTCTACAAACCCGCTACTGGAGCAACTACATTGACATTGAGCAGAAGATCTTTGACGAGACCTGTTGTGAACACGCTCGGGACTTTGCCCACAAATGCATCCTGCATTTCTTCCTAAGCATGCACAATGAGATGAAGATTGCTCAACTGATGAAGAAGACTGAGGAGGAAGAGGAAGATCATCTGCATGGAATTACTGACCAGGAGCAGGTGAACCAACTCCTAAGGTCTTGGTACCAAAGCAAACCTCCTCTTTCAGTCAATCACCCAACTCAGCGACAACATGTTAAAGGAAAAAGCAATGGCTTCTGCATGCAAGACCATACTGACAAACACACAGCTGTATAAATGCAATATTTCTATTGCATTTATTTAATATTCATATTCTCATGTCTCAGCTGTAGAATGCTTTTATTTTACCTTCATCCTCTGGGTCAGCATAACAATGTTTGTCAATTGAGTTTTATATATAACACACAAAAGGATCCACTTTGACAGCCAATTATCCTACCAGTATGTTTTTGGAGTTACCTAGATAATAGATCATTATTATGTTTTTGTCCATCAATATGACTGTCTACATGGAAAATCAGTGAACCTGTTTATCTACTTCTTGTTACTCTGCTGTAAACTCCGATTTAAATAAACATAAAATCTTTACAACTTCTGAAAATATCTTTGAGTTTAAAAAAAACTAAATCAAGAGCTGGTGTTTTACACATCCACAATTACACATGACCGGGAAATACTGATGTGTTTATGGTTTAAACAACATGTTCTGCGGAGGCGCATGTATAGCGTGGATAACACGGTAGCAAATATGACTGTTGGATAATCCTCAATCACTATTAGAAGACAGAGGGTTCAAATAGTATAGTAATGTATCACAGCAACAACACATTATTTGGCTATATCCTATTTAATATCTATCTCATATCTATCTATCTATCTAGCTATCTAATATCTATCTATCTATCTATCAATCAATCTATCTATCTATCTATCTATCTATCTATCTATCTATCTCATATCTATTTATCTATTTATCTATCCAGTAATCCTGTGTGTCCTTGCATGTGTCCAGTCATCCTCTGTGTCCCAGTCGTCCTATGTGTCCCTGTATGTATCCAGTCATTCTGTATGTGTCCAGTTATTCTGTGTGTCCCTGTATGTATCCAGTCATCCTGTATGTGTCCCTTTATGTATCCAGTCATCCTATATGTGTCCAGTCATCCTGTGTGTCCTTGTATGTATCCAGTCATCCTGTATGTGTCCAATTATCCTGTGTGTCCCTGTATGTATCCAGTCATCCTGTATGTGTCCAGTTATTCTGCGTGTCCCTGTATCTATCCAGCCATCCTGTATGTGTCCCTGTATGTATCCAGTCATCATTTATGTGTCCAGTTATTCTGTGTGTCCCTGTATGTATCCAGTCATCCTGTATGTGTGCAGTTATTCTGTGTGTCCCTGTATGTATCAAGTCATCCTGTATGTGTCCAATCATCCTGTATGTGTCCCTTTATGTATCCAGTCATCATGTATGTGTCCAGTCCCAGTCATTCTTTCTTTCCTTGTACAGCAGGGGTGTAAAATATAAAACGTGCACACAGAATTATAGTTTTGTGTTGACTTTCTCAGCTCATCTGTACATTTTACAATAAAAATGATTCACTATTTGAGTGCTATAAGCAAAAGCTAAATATTTTTCTGCATGCATATCAAATAGCATATAAGAAACTTCCATCCTTTCCCCCCACATTGCTACATAATATGTTCTGGTGGAGATTTACATATTTCTTTGCTGTTGCTCTGGATCAAACCCATTATCTATGTAGAGATGTAACAATTATGCAGAAATGTCTAAGTTACAACATACGTGGGATAATGTTTTGCTGAGTTGTCATACCGGTTCCCACTGGCGACAGTCACTTGTAAACATAAATGTTGCCTTTTGATGCTATCATTTTCAGGTAGACACAACATATTTAGAATACACTTTAATTGTTATGTTCCTGTGTTTCAGCATTGAAGAGGGTTTGATAGATGTACATTACTGTGTCTACATATTCCTTCTTTTCAGAACAAAAAGTACACTGGATTAACAAATGAATTTCCAATTAATACATAAATCTATTCCTGTCACTACTAAATCGCTCCTTACTTGCATGAGTGTAGGGGCTTAGCTCTTAGTGGTAATAATCCTATATTTCCGTATATATACACACACATACATATATATATATATATATATATATATATATATATATATACACACACACACACATATATATATATATATATATATAT
>WWET01000618.1:453330-475461 GCA_011038615.1 Limnodynastes dumerilii
AATCCTTCGTGCCGACTGGTATGTATTTTTCCAATGCCAACCCTCATCCTAATCCTCCCCTTCCATTACCCTAACCCTGAGCCTCCCTTCCCCACAGCCTGAACCTAACCTTCCCCTTCCCTGATCCATCCCCTCCCTGCAGCCTAACCCTAAGACTCTTCTTCTCTGATCCATCCCTTCCATGCAGCCTAACCTTAAGTCTTCCCTTCTAGGCTTCATCCCTCCCCTCCACGCAGCCTAACCCTAAGACTCTGCTTCTCCAATCTATCTCCTCCCCACAGCCTAACCTTAAGTCTCCCCTTCTAGACTCCATCCCCTCCCCGCAGCCTAACCCTAAAACTCTCCTTCTATGCTCCATCCCTTAACCGCAGCATAACTCTAATACTGCCCTTCTCCCATCCATTTCCCTCCCTCAGCCTAACCCTAAGTCTCCCCTTCTCCTATCCATCCCCTCCCCACAGCCTACCCCTAAGACTATCCTGGTAAACTAAATGCTCTCCCCACAACCTAAGTCCACTAACCTGTCTGTGTCGGGTCTTGCGTTACGAACCATTTGGTCTGCAATGAAATGACATTTTCTAAATAGACACAGCTGACAATTAGCTGTTGTGTGTATTTCAAAAATGCAACTTTTGGAGCAAACGGAACCCCAATAAGACCAAACTGAATAATAACTAAGGACTGGATCCAGACTTCCTACAAAGGGGAATATTTTGATCACTCGGATTGAAAATTGTCCCCTTTTATAGATTAAATCTTAATGTAGGGGTCACCCGGTGGTAAACCTAAAGATACACTATGACAGACATCTCCGAGCTTACTTATACTGTACCTTTACATGGAGACTCTGTAGTGACATGCATGACCTCATATTACCCACAAAATAGCTTCAAACACAACACTGTAAACATTAGAATCCTTTATATAAGGAGTTTTCATTTCTGATGTTCAACCATCCTTTGTGTGTATAGTACACAATATAATACAATGTTTGCTAACTTCTTGCAATTATGCATGATTATATACAAGGAGAGACCTATCATATAGAAGAATTAACAATGTACATAGATATTTCCAGTGGTTATGTCCTGCTACTGCATGTCATAAAAGAGGGGTTTTAAAAGTTTGCACTAATATGGAAGTTTGCATAGGATTGCATTAGTGATAGATCCTGTTCCACTATATCTGATTTTGCCTATTTGAGCAGTTCTGGACTGTTTCATATTGTGGATATTTCTACTACCTGCCACCAGAGGCCACCAGAGAACACTCTCTCTGGGACTAATCATGTAATGTGCCCATTATCCTACACCTGTGCTGTTGCTGTATCTATCTCTTCCCCCCAGAGTAAACTGTGGGTCATTGCTTCCTGTACTGTATGTTTGTTTGCGTCTCTCATCCGTAGTCCTGTTATCTAATCTCCCTGTCTTCGTTATCTTGGATCCTTGCTTTATACCAGCCACGCAGCTCATTCAGTGGCCTTTTTTTGGACTTTGTTGCATACTCCCTGTGGATTAATTACACCTGCATATTACTCATATGGACTCATTTGGACTCTCTGCATTCCTGGTATCCTTGGGCCTGATCCAGACCTACGATGTAGCGCTGAGCATACTAACGCTCAGCGTTACATCATGGGACTCACCCTGACACTCCCCCTGCCCTATCGTATTTAAACTCCCTTATGCCGGCTGAAGGCTACCCTAACTTCTGCCGGCGTAAGGGAGTGTAAATACGCTGGGGCGATAACGCCGCCCTCCCAGCCTCATTACCCTCCCCCCGCCTCCCTGCACTAACCACTAATTGGGCGTTGCCATAGTTACGTCGGGCAACATCTGCCCGGCGCATGCGTAGATTGGCTTTTCAGCCAATCTTACGCCTATGCCCGCCGTATTAACTACGGCGGGCATACCCCGCCGTATTAACTACGGCGGGCGTAGCTCTGGATCAGCCCCCTTGTGTTTTCTACCTGCTATCGGCGCTTATTTCTGCGATATCTGCATACTCCTGTGTTGCATTCCTGTTCCTGTGTCATCCTATAATAAACCTCACCAGTTCCTGAGCTCCCGTGTTCTACTGTTTCTTGTGTACTACATGGATTCTCTGTAGAGTGCTACCTTAACCCTCCAAGCGTATCTTTGTGCAGATTTTGCTAAAGTACGTGCAGAGTTTGCTAACCCAGCCCATACCGTCCGTTTTACATACCTCTCCCACCCACTTTTCTTAACTTCCCGCAGTACCGGCACACTCGTACTTACGGATCTCATTATAGACTGAGTTGAACTCTGAGCGTAATGGGTGAACATGCATCACATGTAGAACGTGCCTGTGCCATCCGCATAAAATCGCCAAGACATGCACACGGCTTGCGTATATTTAGGTGTGAATCAGGGCCATAGTGAGCAGTGTTTGCTCTGTTCTGGCTGCCAGAGACAATAGGAAATGTATAATTTCCATGCAAAGTGAAGAAGCTATATGGAAATAAAAGAGAATTCAGAACCTTCTCAGGAATTTGCTTAAAACCTGTATTTGTTAGTTGCTGTGTCACTAGAGCTGTCACGACCTTTGCCTGAGGGGAGGATTGGAGTCACACAAAGAATTTGCATTTTTCTAAGTGCAGAGGATTCTTTCTAGTTATATGTGGGACTGGTCCATTGTTCATACCTGCCCTCAGGAGATGTGTATGAGGGGTATTAAAAGAAGAGATGGATGTGACCTGATAATGCATTAAACCTCATCAAGTGGCTTATACAAGCGTCATGAAGATGTGTTGTAATGCAAAGGGCCAGATTTACTAAGCTGAGGGTTTGGAAAAGTGGAGATGTTAGCCAAAACAACCAATCGGACATTCTCCATTATGTAAAAAAGAAAGTGAGAGCTAGAATCTGATTAGTTGCTATGGGCAACATCTCTACTTTTCCAAACCCGCAGCTTAGTAAATCTGGCCCAAAATGCATGACAAAAGCCCCATCCATGTGAGGATTCATCAAATAGGATTTGGTTAAAGTTTTGCTTCATTACAACGGAGTGAATCCAGAGTGTGAACATAAGAGGAAAACAGGTGGAAAGTTACACCTGGGTTAAGCAAGGAGAATGCTTTGTTTTTGCTTATTGCACACAGATATTGTCTGAGGCAGAATGTGATTGGCTTAAGCTCCATAGTAAGGAGGCGGGGCCCGAAACAGGATGGGCAACACTGGGTAAAGAAATGTTGTTGGGGGTTGGGCTGAGCAGGACCACCTGCGAGAAAGAAATTTTCGGAAGTTGACAACTTAAAGCAGCACTCGCCACTCCATCTCCTCTAGGTTCCATAGCAGCTGTACCCATTGGGCCTGATCCTTGTTTAATAACGTTAAGGGATTTATGCAACATAGAAACATAGAAAGTGACGGCAGATAAGAGCCACATGGCCCATCCAGTCTGACCCTAGACCCTATTTACCCTCAATTTAGTTTGAGATTCAGGATATCCTTATATTTATCCCAAGCATGTTTAAGCTGTTAGCCCCAACCATCTCAGATGGGAGGCTATTCCACTTATCAACCACCTCAGATGGGAGGCTATTCCACTTATCAACCACCTCAGATGGGAGGCTATTCCACTTATCTATCACCCTTTAAGTGAAGTCATTTTTCCACACATTTCCCCTGATTCTACCACCCTCCAGTGTATATTCATGCCCTCGTGTTCTATTATACCTCTTTCTCTGAAAAATTCCCCCCTCTTCTAGCTGGTCACAACCCTTGATATATTTCAATGCTGCTATCATATCCCTCCTCTGGCTTCTCTGCTCCAAGCTATACATGTTTAGTTTCTCTAGCCTTTCTTGGTATGCTGTGTGACACTGGCCATGGACCATTTTAGTTGCTCTTCTTTGCAGTCTCTAATGTATTTAAGTCTTTCTGGAGATATGGCCTCCAGAACTGAACACAGTATTCTAGGTGAGGGCGTACCAACGATCTATAAAGGGGCGTCACTACTTCTCTCTTTCTGCTACTAATTCCTCTCCCTATGCAACCAAGCATCTGACTTGCCTTTCTCATTGCTTTGTTACATTGCTTGGCTACCTTTAAGTCACATGAAAGAATGATTCTTAGATCTCTTTCCACCTCAGAAGTTTCTAATGTAATGCCATTAAGGATATATTGGGCCTTTGGGTTTTTGTGTCCCAAGTCCATGATATTGCATTTTTTTGGCATTAAACTGCGGTTGCCGCACTCTTGACCATTCCTCCAGTCTACCTAGATCATCCCTCATTTTGTGTACCCTTTGTGGCGTGTCTACCCTGGTACCTATCTTTGTGTCATCTGCAACCCTCTACATAAGTGCATGCGTATGGCAGACGTTATGCTATGGATCTTCGGGGGCTGCACTTTCATTCTTAATGCCTAATAACTGTCAGATAGACAGAGATAAGCATGTAAATTAGTTGCCAGGTGTGACGGTAAGCAGTTCCGCACAGATCTTCATTCATTCGCAGATCCATATGGAGAAGTTAAAGTAGGTGTCCAGAACTCCGCACAAGAGAGGGAGGTGACAAGGGCGTGCCCTCCTCTCTTCCATACAGCTTTCCAGATCTCTGTGCGTATGGACAGATGCAGGAGATCTGGATCAGACCCCTTGTTACAATAGAAGTCCAGGAAATCTCTCTGAATAGTCCCATATACTGTGGCATTAAATATACCTGCCATAAAACATAAGGCAAACATTGCAAACTCCTTGGGTCAGATTTACTAAGCTGTAGGAACGGAAAAGTGGAGATGTTGCCCATAGCAACCAGTTAGATTCTAGCTGACATTTTCTCGTATGTAATAGGAAGGTAAGAGCTAGAATCTGATTGGTTGCTGTGGGCAGCATGTCGAGTTCTCCTTTCCTGCAGCTTAGTAAATCTGGCCCCTTGAATCGATTGTCTCCATATCACCATCCAATAAAAACACCAGCAATTAAAGCTAATGTTCAGTAGTATAAACTGAGCTCTTTCACACATAAGGGAGTCGCTTTGGAACGATTCGGATAATGCTTTCCTTTAAGGAATACTATTACAGCCTCCTCACCGCTATAGAGGGAACGAAACGGCAGAGCAAACCTTTTACATGGGATGCAGTGGAGACAAGTCAACAAACAACATTCTTATTACACCATTGTGTCTGGTCGATTTTATTTTAAAGGTTAAAGCTGATGACTACATGATGATGACTACATGATGATGACTACGTGATGATGACTATATGATGATGACTACGTGATGATGACTACGTGATGATGACTACGTGATGATGACTACGTGATGATGATGACTACATGATGATGACTATGTGATGATGATGACTACATGATGATGACTACATGATGATGTAGGACGGCTGCTAACATATTTTGTCTACCTGTAAGATCAAGGCATTAAATCTGTTATGTTATTTTTTTGGCAATCAAGGTTACACAAATGACACTAAAAAACTTAAACCAGAATACAATTTTAAACTATACACGTCATGCTCTGTCCCACAGCCCAACCCTAACCTTCCCCTTCTAGCAGCCTAACCTTAACCATATATGACCACCAGCCTAACCCTAACCTTCCCCTTCTAGCAGCCTAACCTTAACTATCTATGACCACCAGCCGAACCCTAACTTTCCCCTTCTAGCAGCTTAACCTTAACTATCTATGACCACCAGCCTAACCCTAACCTTTCCCTTCTAGCAGCCTAACCTTAACTATCTATGACCACCAGTCTAACCCTAAGCTTCCCCTTCTAGCAGCCTAACCTTAACTATCTATGACCACCAGCCTAACCCTAACCTTTCCCTTCTAGCAGCCTAAACTTAACCCTTCCTGTCCATAGTCTAACCCTAACCTTTCCCTTCTAGCAGCCTAACCTTAACTCTCCATGTCCTGCATCCTAACCTACCCGCTATTGGGAATGGATATTTGTTGAAATCGGGGCATTTCTAAATACTACCTTTTCCAATAGGTACTTTTATTTTCACATTATTCCGGGCACTGGAATAGCCGTGATTCAGGATTCAGGTGTCAGCTGTGTTAGTGCTGGAAATCAGCCGTTTGAATCGGCGGCTGCACCCCGGTGCAGGTGAGTCATGTTACCAGGTCCTTATAAGTAGGCAGATATATATTCAGCTTCCAGGGAAAGGTGCCAATAAAAACCAGGCTGGCCATAGCCCTCTTACTGATATTTGAACCATACAAAACACAAACACGTTTAACTGTGGCCCAATGGAAACATGTTGGGTTTTCTTTGCGACTTTAAACACAATTAAATAGAGTGACCTGTCTAAAGCTGACCCAATACTATATAATATTCAGCTGATCTACCTGAGTGCTGTGATCGACACTGCGATACCCACACATGGGTAATGCGATCCTCTCTCACCTTATTTATCTCTCTCCTCTCCTCTATCTCTTCCCCCCCCCTCTTCTTTATGTCTCTCTCGCTTCTTCTCACTCTCTTCTTTTCTCTCTCTCTCCCATTATCTCTCTTCTTTCTCCTCTCTCTCTCTCTCTCTCCAGATCTCTCCTCTCCATCTTGTCTCTCTTTTATCCCTCTCTCTCTTTTCCCCCCTTCTCTCCTCTCCCTCTTGTCTCCCCTTTCTCTCTCTCTAATCTTCTCCATCCCCTTCACTCCTCTCCCTCTTGTCTCTTCTTTATCTCTCTCCCCCTTTTCTACCCCTCCTCTCCTTCTTGTCTCTTCTTTATCTCTCTCCCCCTCCTCTCCTTCTTGTCTCTTCTTTATCTCTCTCTCTGCCCCTCTTCTCCTTCTTGTTTCTTCTTTATCTCTCTGTCTCCATCTTCTCCATCCCCTTCTCTCGTCTCCCTCTTAACTCGGCTATCTCTCTCTAATCTTCTCCATCCCCTTCTCTCCTCTCCTTCTTGTCTCTTCTTTATTTCTCTCTCCCCCTCCTCTCCTTCTAGTCTCTTCTTTATCTCTCTGTCTCCATTCCCTTCTCTCCTCTCCCTCGTCTCCCCTTTATATATTGCAGTTATTGCCTTACAGTAAGTTTCATGTCACAATGACTTTGGTCCCTGAGCATTACACACATTAGACGCCTGTCAGCTAGTTCCATCTAGATTACTTTGCATAGGTGTGTGAAAGGCTGGGTCTCTTCCTCTGGTTACTGTGGGAGTGAACCTGACACAGAAGCATTTGCAAACAGCTTTACATCTAATCATTTTCAGAGACAGGCTGAGATTGTACCTGGGACAATACAATAGACAAAACCAATAGAATTCAACACAACCACAGATATATTTTTTTGAATGAAGTATCAAATTCAATGAACTGCAACAACACCTGAAAATACTAAAAGGATCAGACACAGGGGATTGAAATAAGAAAACAAAGAACATCGCTGGTTCTAAACAAGTCATTCCGAGTCAAGAAACAGATTTTCAATCCTTATATTTTGAAATTGTTCCATTTTTTTTTTGGTTGCTGAAGAAATAAAAAAACCCTTAAAATGGATAAGTTTCGTATGATCTTCCAATTTCTGCAAGCCAACCAGGAATCCTTTATGAATGGAATATGTGGTATTATGGCACTTGCGAGTGCCCAGCTGTATACAACCTTTGATTTTAATTGCCCCTGTCTTCCGAGCTACAATCTTTCTTATGCCCTGGGCGTTCTGTGCGTGCCACCTATCGTATTATTTCTACTGGGTTTTGTCATGAACAATAACGTTTCGATGCTGGCGGAGGAGTGGAAAAGACCAACGGGAATGAGGCAGAAGGATGCGGCTGTTTTGCGCTATATGTTCTGTTCAATGACGCAGCGTGCACTAATTGCGCCAGCTGTATGGATATCAGTGACGTTATTGCATGGCGAGTTCTTCATATGCGCTTTCAGCACATCAGTGCCTGTAGATAAACTGGGAAACATGACTGGAGTAGACTTGTCGGAAAAGGAAATAAAACGAATTCTTGCCAGAATACCCTGTAAAGACATCTACGATGGGCATGATATCATACCGCAAGAAGTGGCATCGCGGTACCTACGCTGTATCTCTCAGGTAAGGCATTACACTTATGCTTTACATATATTTAAGTATGTACAACTATGGGCTGGATCCAGACTTAAGTAAGTGCTTGAAATTAGTTACTCCTGGGCTAAACCATGTTGGGAGGGGGGAGTCAAGTTAATTGTATACTTTGCATGCAGGGATATATCTTTGAATTGCTTACTGCACACAGATAGTGACCAACTTTACTATCACACTGTTATTTAGACTTGGGATAGGAAACATCATCTCTAAACTCTAATACTGTTTGCAACAGATGAAATATGACTTCCCTGCAATCAACATGGTTTTATCCCAGGAGTAACTAATTTCAAGCACTTACTTAAGTCTGGATCCAGCCCTATATGTGCAATATTAAGGCAGCACGGTGACAAAGGAGGTCACAAGTTTAATTCCCGGACAAGTTTGTATGTTCTCCCCGTGACTGTGTGGGTTGTCTCTGGGTGCTCCGGTTTCCTACCACATGCCCTGAAAATATGCTAGTATGTTAAGTAAACCTAGTGTATGTGTGTGGTAGGGAGTATGGCTGGGGTAAGTGAGTGATAGGTGTTCTCTGTACACTCCCTCTGGTGGGTTCAGGGGAGATTTGAGGAAGGGTTGTTTAACAGGATGGGGTGTGGGGGAGGCTCGTTGTAAAGGGCAGACTAGATGGGCCAAATGGTTCTTATCTGTCATTCTATGAATATTTTTGCCACATGTTATATATAGATTGAATATAGATTGAATGAAAACTAGAGAGGAAAGTTACTCCTGGGCAAAACCATGTTGATTGCAGGGGGAGTCAAGGTAATTGTATTCTTTGCATGCAGGGATATATCTTTAAATTGCTTACTGCACACAGATACTGACCAGTTTTACTATCACACTGTTATTTATTACTATCACTATTTAGACTTGGGATAGGAAACATCACCTCTCAACTCTAATACTGTTTGCAACAGATGAAATATGACTCCCCCTGCAATCACCATGGTTTAGCCCAGGAATAACTTTCCTCTCTTATTTTCAGTCTCTGAATCCGGTCCACAGTATAAACACAGCCCCGCTGTACTATGTCCAACATGCAAACACTTGCACTGCTCTGTACATGCAGAGACGGGATAATCCATACGTAAGAGGGAAGTGCGCTCCCCTGGCACCGCCTCTCATTAGAGCAGATACACTGCTATAGACCTACCGCCATACGTATCGCTGATCTGCACGGAAGTCTCAAGCCCATCCCATACATTGCCCCATCATTTGAATGGAGGGGATGGACCGCCCTATTGTGTGGAGCTCCTTACGTACCGAATAGTGTTCCACGCGACAGGGAGATCAGCAACATAACATCTTCCCATGTGGAGGTCTGTGAATCCGCACGTGAATAAGAGCAAACTCTCCTGTCGCTATCAGGGCCGAATTGAGGGCCATGTGGGCAGGGGGCTGAAAATTATCAAGGCCCCACACTATATAGTTAGAGGAGGATGTTAGTTCCTGTAGTGGGAGGCCTGGAGTTCTGCAGAGCGTGGGGGGCCTATTTTCAGATGGAGGCCTGGTACTGTAGTCCCATTAGCCCCATTGTTAATCTGGCCCTGGTCACTCCCCTCCCATTTATGTGTCCAGAACCCTGCCTTAAAATCTCAGCATCCGAATGCAGATCCACGCTGCCCACTTATTTTCATCTACATGCCTATCCCCACCTCTGACGGGCATTAGACTTGCAGAAGGCGTTTGACCTTCTTAAATCAGAATCCAGAATTTGAAAAGAGAACCTAAATCAAATTCACATCGAATTCATCAAATTCAAGCACAGATACTGTGCACCATCCCTGCCATCTTATAGAAGACCCCTTCTGATCACTGGTATCTCCTGTATTTAGTCTTCTCAACCTCCAAATCTTGTTTCAAGCATCTGTCTGTGCTGCCTATACTCTGCTGGTAAATTCTGATACCCCCAATAATAATCATGTGATTGGTGTGAAGAGAGAGTCACAACTTTTGCAATTATAGGGGGACCCCATAAATAACCCTAAAAATGAGACTCGCATATCAGGCCCAAACAGTAAATAAAAATGAGACGCTCTTTTCTATTCAATATCACAGCACCCATTAACATTCGGATGCAAGGGCAGACTCCAAACTGTCCACTAATAAGTTATTTCCACCGTAAAAAAAAATCAGACTCTTTTAAGCACTCCTTTTTCCTGAGGAGCCTTGTCATTTCTCTGCATTAAATTCCTTTACACCAACCATGCACCACCAATTGGTGACATCCCTGAATTCTGATTGGTGGGAAACCAGGTCTATCTGCCAACTAGCATGCTAGGTTTCCTGGGTATGAAAACCGTCTGCACTAGAGTCCCATGCCAATATCACTTGGTCTATCGCCCTTTCTGCATGTTTTCCAGGATTCATATTCACTAGCCCAGGCCTGGCCAACCTGGGGCCCTCAAGGTGTTGTGTGTTGTGACCCAGCATACTTTAACTGCATAGGCATAGCTGATACCGGATAAGCATGCTGGGGCTCCTAGTTTCTAAATACCTGGAGAGTTACAGGTGGGCCAGGCCTGCACAATTATGATCACCTTAAATAGAAGCTTCTTCATGGTTACATTTGAAGGATACTCATTTCATTCAAAAATCATAATCTCTAATGGAATGTATGTGACAAAATAGTTGAATCGATGAGTCAACTTTTAAAATGATTAGTAATTAGAGATGGTTAGTGGCAAAACATTATGGGGGTGTTCAAACTGCCAAAGTTAGCTTCAGTAGGAATGAGTATTAAGTGTACCGCAATCAACCAGACAAAACTCTCCTCACCAGAGCCTTTTCTCCCATACACAGGACAATGGAGGAGCTTTCAAACTCATAGAACATAGAACAGAATGAGCATAATATGGAAAGAGATTTGTATATAAATACATATAAATAAAAGTATATGACACTCTTCCACTTCACAAAGGAATGTTAGTAAACCTACAAAAGAGAATCTTTGTGTGTTATTCATTAAAGCACTTTCATTTTCCCATTAATGTAATAAGTATTGTAAGCTCAAAACGATTGGTTAAATTACATTGGTCATGTGATTTGCAGCCAGACTTTAATAGCTCACTACACTGCTTGACAGATGTTAGGGCATAGTTGCCAATTCTCCCGGAATGTCCGGGAGTCTCCCGAAATTCAGGCAGTTCTCCCGGTATCCTGGGAGAGCCGGCAAATCACTCGCAAGGGACTTGAGGCTCGTGGTTTCCATGAAACCACGACCTCAAGTCTTGCCCCCCTGCCTGGCAACACTAGTTTACTAGTGTTGCTAGGGACAGGGAGGGACTTGATGACGCAAATTGCGTCAACAAGCCCCACCCCCATCCTTATGAAACCCCAAAAGAGGTCATTGATAGTTAAGGGGTGGGGCTTAATGGCGGGATTTGCATAAATCACGCCGTTAAGCCCCACCCCTGCATGCATCTATGGCCTCCCTCCGAAGGGAAGCTTTTAAAAGTCGGCAACCCTGTGTTAGGAAAGTAGTAAGGTGTACTGTAAATATGAAGCTTGGGTAGTGGAGGCCTAGAGAGAGGTTTAAAGAAAATTAGTAACAGTTCTAATAAAAATGGCCTAACCATAAACGTTTTCTATCTTCCAGGCATTGGGCTGGACCTTTGTGTTACTCATGACTTTCCTGGCTTTTCTTGTCAGAGCCATCCGACCCTGCTTTACACAAGCGGCTTTTCTGAAAAGCAAATACTGGTCCCACTATATTGACATAGAACGAAAGATGTTTGATGAAACCTGCACCGAGCATGCAAAAAGCTTTGCAAAACTGTGCATTCAACAATTCTTCGAGACCATCAACAAAGACATGAACCTGGAGCATAAACACATCTTAGAGAAAGCAGCCGAGCAAGAAGAAGGTGACAAACTTCTAGGAGTCACCAGTCAAGGGACAATGAACATGCTTTTACAGAACTGGCATCAATGTAAACCTCCTCTCAACTTAAATTCCTATGAACACCAAAACGGGAATGGTTGCATTAAAGATGATTCGGATTTTAATAATCTAAATATACCCAAGAAAGAATTTGTAACTTATTATAGTAAGGTTTAAAGAATGGATGACTTCTCAACAGAAGACAAAGTTAAGAAATGTTGAAGACAAATGTCGATTAGGGGACCAGTGAAGAACAAATGAATGCATTAACTGAGGTGGAGTATACACTCTAAAAGGAAGAAGTCATCAAGTCATCCTTTGACAATCAATACTCAAGTTCCTTTGGTAATAATAGTATGATGTGATGTAGGATGTTCAATAAGAGTTATAGACGGTCCGTGAAGTTAAGAAACAAACGAGGAACCCTAGTAGTCTTGTGAACGTTCTTCAGAAACTGAAGGACCACAGGAAGCCGCCATCGCTTCCACTTATCCGGAATAGCTTTTAGGAACTTTATTGAAACAGGTTTTGCAAAATCTGTGGTGAGTGAAAGCATAAGAGAAACTCCCAGACCTCCATTGTGGGATGTGGCCAAGTGAACTAGGGAATAAAGTATGTAGCAAAAAACTATTTTTTCTTATAATTTTGAACACAAAAGCAACTTTATCTAATGGTGCCTTTGTAAGTGGCAGAAGCTTTCCAATGGAAAGGTGCTTAAATCTAACCAAATATTTCCAGCAGTATTACAGAGTCTGTTTGACTTGTGAACTATGATGTATTCATATTGTGTTGTATTTGTATTAATTGTTGTTATGTGTATATTTAATTATAAACAAAACCAGGAAAAAATTATGACATATATGTAACTAAAATTACTGTCAATAAAATAATGGTGTTTGTTTCCAAGATAGTGTCTTTATAAAAGATTTGGATGCCAGGAATTACCCATCACGTGGTCCATGGTCCGTGGCCTCATCTGACTCCAGACTTTCTGTTCAGAAAATGACCACACTCATTGGATCATCTGACATATCCTAAAGTGTTAGATTCAGCTCTTAAAATAACTCTTATTCTATAGATATTAAAAGAATAATTAATAAACATTACAAATTACTTAAACTGGATGATAGTCTAAAACATTTTTTTTCCAGAAAGCAAATAACTTATTCTGGCTGTAGGTGATAGTCCATAGCAATTAAGACCGATGTCCACAATACAAGGTTCACGTCTGATGTAGAAAAGTGTAGTTACCATGACAGAGAGACCCAGAAACAGAATTCAGAAGTTTGTGTTTAATCTGCAGTGTAGATAAAGGAAGCAGTGGGGAGTAGTAGCATGGAGAGGCCATGGTTTACAGCTCTGGCTGACGCTCAACACTACTAGTCACTAACAGCATCATATACAAAACAGCAGCACACAAATATACTGCAGCAGACCAGACTACAGCTCTGTATTTAAAGGTTCCGGAGAGTAATAACAGCTGCGCAGTGGTGAAAGGGTCAAGGGCAAGTATGCATTTGCCCCAGGACGGCCCTATCACCTGAGATAGAAGAGAAACAAATATACTATTTGTAAAAATATTTAATTTGTATATATATGTATAAAATGCATTTTCTAATTATTCTCAATGACAGTTGCAGTATAGTAAACACTTGCAAATTGTGTGCAATTCTAAGTCACATCACATGACATCTGCAACTGCCACCTGGAGACGATTGTGAGGACAGAACCAAACACATGGAGGCCGAGGTGTTCTTAGGGGAGCTTTACAAGAACTGCAAATGTGAGAGAGAGACTGAGAGAGAGAGAGAGACAGTGAGAGAGAGAGAGAGAGAGAGAGAGAGAGACACTGAGAGATAGAGAGAGAGAGGAGAGATAGAGAGAGAGAGAGAGAGAGAGAGACACTGAGAGAGAGAGAGAGAGAGAGAGAGAGAGAGAGAGAGACACTGAGAGAGAGAGAGAGAGAGAGAGACAGAGAGACACTGAGAGAGAGAGAGAGAGAGAGAGAGAGAGAGAGAGAGACACTGAGAGAGAGAGAGAGAGAGAGAGACAGAGAGACACTGAGAGAGAGAGAGAGAGAGAGAGAGAGAGAGAGAGAGACACTGAGAGAGAGAGAGAGAGAGAGAGACAGAGAGACACTGAGAGAGAGAGGAACGAGAGAGAGAGAGAGAGAGAGAGAGAACGAGAGAGAGAGAGAGAGAGAAAGAGAGAGAGAGAGAGAGAGAGAGAGAGAGAGAGAGAGAGAGAGAGAGAGAGAGAGAGAGACTGTGAGAGAGGGAGAGAGAGAGACTTTTGCCCTCTTTGCTCTTACAATAACCCTTTTCTTTCCAACATGTGGCATCTTATGATCTCTGCCTCTAGGACTTCTCCTGTGCTGCCCCCCACTACTCCAATTCTCTCTCTTTCTCCTATTTAATCTTTTCCTAGTGTTGTCCTCATATCATAAAATAAAACAGTCATGTCTGATTGTACAGCACTTGCATTGTTAACTTCACACTAATATTGATACATTTGAGAAAAAATTTATTTTACTAAACTATATCTTATTAAATTGTATTTAATAGAACATATAACAACACATAAAAAAAACACAAGACACAAATTGATAAAATTCACCATCCAGGACATACTTCTAAAAAAAAAAAATAGCCAAACAATATATACATATAAATGGTGCAAGATAACATACAATCAAAATAAATAAATAAAAATAAAAAATAAAAATAAAATGAATGCCCCCTCACAGTGGATCATCGTGATGGGCAAATACCCGGCCCTTCCCTATGGCCGGATAGGAAGATCATGCTGTAAGTATACAGATCAGTGTACAATACAGAGATTTGTAGTATAGATCACACCCATCCCATCTCAATGCTAGCAACCTGTCATTTTTGTGCAATTATGTGGCCAGAATGCGGTTGAGAAGCATGAATTTTCATCTAATAATAAATGTTTACGGGTGACAATTACTGACAGCTTAACCAACAAAAATGCAGCTTTTCTGGGCGCCAACGATCAGTCGACCCACATTATTTTGCTTTCAGGCACATTCCTGACATCTTGTCATGTGTGTGACTCAGGTTCAGGTAACTGCAATCAATATGATACTTGCAGCACTTTCTTTCATCCTATCACTTACTAACCACATATAGATGGAAAAACATAAAGCAGAGCGGAACACACTGAAACGTGGTATATTATGCTGCGCATTTATCACAGCAGTGTAGATAGTGTGCCTTCTTTTGCTAGGTGACTCCCAACCTGCCATCTCAAGCCTTCAGATTTTTCTTATCTGAACCTTACACTTGCAGGATTTTAGAAGGAAGCTCCAGGAATCCAGAATGCTGCAACGCTCACAGCTCCACTAAAACACTTAGGGCCTGATCCAGAACAACGCTTCTGAGCGAATTTACGCGTGGCGGAGACGTAAAATCGTCTATTTGAAAGTACTGCGCATGCGCACTGTAGAAAATACGCTCATTAGCATAGCGTGATTGTGAACGTATGCGCCATTCACGTATGTGTCACGTAAATACTTACGTTTTGGGCGTGCCAATTTTACGTGAGTCCAAAATACGTCTGAAATACGTTAAGTGGGGGGGGTTGTATTTAAAGTGTACAGTATGGGCGTGCTTAGCTGCGTAAATTCGTGTTGCCCATATCTACGTGTGCGGATCACTGCGGTTATGTTGGTAAAAGTTAAGGTAGGGTTTGGAAAGCGTATCTTGACAAAATACGTACGTTCAAGGGGTGTGCCTAGGGGAGTGTATAGAATTTAGGCACACGAAAATACGTTACGCGAATAAACATACGGCAAACGTAGTTCTGGATCTACCCCTTATTTCTCATGTAAATATAGCGGGTAACCCTGTTCTACAGTAACTCAGGCTTTTCAACTCAGGTTATTGCCGTTGATTTTTGGTGAAAAGAAAACGCTGCGTGGGACCCTTAAAACACTGCAAAGCATTCACGGCCGGATTGAGGGTCAAGTGGGCGTTGGGCTGAAAATTTATCAAGCACCCACGCTATGCGAGGAGAATGGCATACTTATGCACTGCAGTGGGAGGCCTGGGGATCTGCAGTGTGTGGGGGGCCTATTTTCAGATGGAGGCCTGGGACTGTGGTCTGATTAGCCCCATGGCTAAATTGGATCTGAAAACACTGCAGGGTAGACCCAGGAAATTCTGTGTCCCGGGTCTGCCCTGACAGTGTGAAAGGTTGCGCATGGCTCTGGAAGAGAGATTTGTTTACTATTGCTATTGCAAAATAAATCCCTCCAATCAGGTGTGTTATTTGAGACTCGGGTTGAAAAACCCGGGTGGCTCCTTTCATACTACCACCTTACCGGGATCGGACACAGGAAGAACCCTTCTCTTTTCCCGTGTTATTAGACCCGGGACCAGGAATCCAGTACCTTTCACATCACCACCAAAACAAGTTGTTGGAGCCTTGACCTGAGCCTAAGGCCAACAAACCAGGTATTTAGTGGTTATGTGCAAGGGGTATAACATCCCAATATGCAACTCTAAAATACAGGGTGTGACCTTTAGAACTAAGGTCGTAAGTATTTTCTGCAATTCTCTATCTATCTAGACTCTTAGCTATAATGTCAGTGTAGACATATTGGAATTCTTCCAGGACAGAACTGTCAAATCTTTTAGATTTTGTTGTTAATTTGTCACTGTTATGATAAATATCATAAGCAAATCAGTGGGGTAACTATAGTGGGAGCAGAGGGTGCGGCAGCTGCTATGGTGCCCTCAAGGATTGAAAGGATGTTGGCAGTTGCCCACCCTGCACCCACGAAGAATATGTCATCCTGGGTGACAGCATTCAGCGGCTCTTATATATAACTTTCCAGCCGCTGTAGAGGTTCACTGTTTGCAGGAATGAGTTCTACAAGTTGACCACAAGATGGCACCAGAATACCAATATGGAGGAAGAAAGTTATACCGTATATGCAGCTTCAATTATGTTTTTTGTTTAGGGTGACTAAGGACAGCAGTCATTTGGATATAAACCTTGGATCAGCCTGTAATTCAACTCAGTGCAAGCCAGGTAAGTGCTCAGTGGGATGTGCTGCTAATCTGGAGCCTGATCCAGAACAACGCTTCGAAGCGAATTTACGCGTGGCGGAGACGTAAAATCGCTGTTTTGAACGCACTGGGCATGCGCACATAGAAAATACGCACATTAACGTAGCGTAATTGTGAACGTATGGGCCATTCACGTATGTGTCACGTAAATACTTACGTGTGGGCGTGCCAATTTTACGTTAATCCAAAATACGTCTGAAATACGTGAAGTAGGCGGGGGGTGGTATTTAAAGTGTACAGTATGGGCGTGCTTAGCTGCGTAAATTCGTTCAGCCCATACGTACGCGTGCGTATGACAGCGGTTACGTTGGAAAAAGTTAAGGTAGGGTTTGGAAAGCGTATCTTGACAAAATACGTCCGTGCAAGGGGTGTGCCGAGGGGAGTGTAGCGAATTTACGCGCACGAAAATACGCTCTGCGAATAAACGTCCGGCACACGTAGTTCGGGATCTACCCCCTGCTGGTGAGAGGGACCCCCTCCAAAAAAAAAATGTGATAAAATTGATATTAACAACATTTCAATATTATCCAATCCACACATAAGAGGATAGAGAGACTGGGCGGAGTTTACAAGTGTGCGTTTCCTCTTAGTCACATTACAGTATAAGTGTTTCCTTCCTTGTGTACCCGTAATGACTTCCGTATTGTCTGTGAATTTCCAAATGCTTCCATTGAAGACCTAAAATAGCCCCTGGGCTTCAGGGGTAACTTGTATAAGTGGGTGTTGTTAATTTACAGAAGCACCAGTCTGCATCTGGCCGTGGTGGACCCAAGTTTTTGGGGAACCTCAAGTTTATGGGGCCTTTCACAACCAGCAATAGGGCAACCTCCAAAAAAGTCCAAAGGCCCAAATGACAGAGAACAGGGTGGTGGGGTGCAGTCCTTGAAAATAGGTCTCCCATCAGCCACAAAGTCTAGGTAACTGCTGCTATCTTCTTCAACACACACACAGTGACACCGGCAACAGCTCTCAATTCTGCACCCGGCCGGATCATAAAAGCCATCCTCTGGTCAGGGCTGTTGGCCAGCACTGATCAGGGGGGGTTTCTGGGTGCTATTCTACGATCAATAATAAGTACTTAACCCAATGGCTTATAATTCTAGCACTAAAATAACCTTATTATAAGAACACGCACTTAAAAAAACCCTCCATCGATTTTGTTGAAAAATGCACTAAAAAAATGGCTACAAAAAAGTTGCTTCAGGGCCCCTCCGGGATTAGGGGCCCTAAATATTAAGCTTCATTAGTTTCATAGTATATCTGCCACTGAATCTGGCCTATAGACCTACTAAAACAATATTAAGTCAGTACAGAATGAGAATGGTGGGAAATGCAGTGATTCCTTAACATGAGAGATGTCAGCACTGCATGGCACAATGGAAGAAGCATCATGACATCAGAAGTCACAATCCATGGTCCCTTATCTGTTTAACTGACGTGACTGACCTGCTCTATTGACCTGTACAGTGATTAGGGAGACTACTGACTATTGTTTCTTTTATATGGTAAGATGTTAATGGTATATGAAAAATCTCCATTGTAAAAAGAGCTATTAAAATAAAATCAGCCTTGTAGTCACATTTACATCAATAGCCCCCAGCTACCTGTGCTAGGCATACTAACACTCGCCCGGATCCAGGCTTAAGAAATGTGCGTGTTACAACTCTTTGCAAGCGGAAAACATTGCATTATACAACACACATGCACGCAACAGGCTGCCCCCACAGATATGAATCCTCAGGATCCATCATTCTGAGGGCAGCAGACGCTAGGTGGGAGGTATTTAAATAGTATTTATAAACAGCGTTCAGCACTCCTACATAGAGTTCCGAGCACTGTTTAAAGCTGTAAGCCTCTGACAGCTTCTATCGGCAGACGACCCACCCCAATCCCATCCAGCTCCTCCCCCACTCCAGCCTATCTAAACTCTGGCCTCCTTGTTATGGGGCCTGAGCCTCTCATGTTTCACCCCTGGATGGGAGTTTGGATACAGCAGGGATCCGGCATTGGATCTTTTGCTTACAAAACGTCCATATTTGCCTGAAGTGTGTTTTCATGTCATTCAGAATGCTGACATATGCCAACTAAAATGCCAACAGGGTTAGCTGAGCAGCATTCTTCTGGAGGAAAGAGAGGAGGAAAGTGCGAGGACAGAGCACAGGATAGTCAAGGTAAGGAAGTCATTTCTTTTTACTATAGTTTTTTAACAATATTAGAAATATTACAGCCAACATTGAGGTGTCAGATATATTATTGTCAAATTTACTGTTGTTACCATAGCAACCATATCCGCTACACACACACACACACACACACGCACGCACGCACACTCACCCGCTCACTCTAAATGTTTCAGAATATCATTTAACAGTCATTTAAAAAAAATGCAGACTGTCGACCTATAATACAAGTATATATAACTATCATTAAAACTTATTGGCTGTTAAGAATGTTTGTTGTTGACAATGAACTATATTGTTGTTTATTTCAATGACACTGATGAAACTCTGTATACATTTATGTTTATGCTTCAATAAAAAATGTCTTTAAAAAAAAATTTAAAAAAATGCAGTTATATACAGCCATAGCCATACTGTCATAGCTACCGATATTTCTTATAAGGAAGGTATTTTATTAGTTTTAAATTCCATTCATTGACTTGATCACATGGTAAGAAAATCCAGAGCTTAGTGCACCTTGTAGTGTAAAATCTCTTCCTGCCCTTCTAACTGTAATTCTTTTTTACCATTAGCAACTAATGGATGGAAGAGACACACAGTCTATTACATATACTCCATGGATGGTGAAACATGCTTTGGGATTTTATATATTTCATTTGACTCACCCAAAGCTAAGAAGTTAGATGGAGAGGGGGCTAAAAATGTACTCTATGGCTAAAAACCAAACCAAAAATAAAATAACACACTACAGATATGTTATATGAAATCAATTCCTACTCCATTACTGCAAGCGGCATCCTGACTTTGCATTGCTGACCACTTTTTCCACTCTCTGGCTATTACTGGCAGATCTTCAGCGTTGAGGAGATTTAAAGGAAATACGTCTGTTTCAAATAAGTCACTTCTTGTAGATTTGTATTGAAGACCTAAATTCTCCTTAATTTCTAGCCCTATGGGCCTAATCCACATATAAGAAGGTAATATTGGTACATTTAGAAGAATAGCAGCAGAAATATTTAAAAGGTAGCTACTTTCAGGTGCACAAAAGCACCTATAAGCTTTGAAAGTTCTCTTAATACCTGCTCCTCAGTGAAAGCAGTAGTAATCGCCTCCTTTGTATTAATAGTTATTATTTATTATTATTATTATTATTGTTGTTTATTTATAAGGTGCCACAAGGTATCCGCAGCGCAGTACAAAATACAACTAAATACAGTACAGACATACAGGGTAGTGATGAACAGCATAGTATATATAAATACAATATGACTAAAAATATCAAAAATAAAGCGCATCAAGCACAGAACGCAAGGCAAAATGTGAGGTGTCAAGCTTGGAAGATCAGGGAGCAGATATAGAGTGCAGTGAGAGGGAGCCACCACGTGGGGATGGGGTACAAGGGTAGCAGTAGTAGTACTACAGTAATAATCTTCCCATTTAAAAGTGGTCCCTTCCACCTCTCTTTCCTTTGTGAATACTGAACAGAAATACTTGTTAAGATGATTTGCCACAGCCCTTCCACCCTGAACAAGACTCCCACTCTCAGTTCTGAGCCTTACTATAACCTCTTTAGTTTTTCGCCTTCCATTTATATACCGAAAAAAGCTTTTGTCCCCTTTTCATACCTCATGGGCCAGTTTGTGTCTTTGTTGTCCTGATAACATTTTTAGCATCCTTCTGCCTTGCAAAATACTCCTCCCTGTCATTATTTTGAGTTTGCTTATACTTCCAAAAGGCCATCTTTTTGCTTTCACTATAGTTGCTACCTCTTTTGTAAACCATATTGGCTTTCTCTTTCTGGGGTTTTTTTATAACCTTTTTTATACAAAGTTCTGTGACTGTTAATAATGCAGTTTTTTATTTTCCCCATTGCTCCTGTACTCCTTTCATGTGCCTCCACTCTGCCAAAGAATCACTTACACATTTCCCCATTTTCACAAAATCCGCCTTCCTAAAATCTAGCATCCTTCCTTGTGTTTGTGTGGTACGTGTCTCTCTCAATCATTATACTAAACCATACTGCTTGATGATCACTGAATCCTAGGTTCTCACCCACACTTACTTCTGAGATTCTGTCACCATTTGTAAGTACCAAATCTAAGATTACCTCTTTGCGAGTGGGCTCTCTCACCAGTTGCATAGCTTAATGTTTAATCTATAAAATAGAGTTGAGCTAAGAAACTTCACCTCTAAATTCTAATTCTGGTTTCACAATTTAAATCCCCCCCTTCCAGTTCAAGATGTAAGTGCAACTCTGAATCAGCCCCATTATACCCTCCATCACACCACTCTCCCCACATTACATATTATACTCTCCATCACACTACTAATTATATGCAAAGTGAGATATTTTAAGCCTTTATTTGTTTTCATTTTGTTGATTATGGCTTACAACAGCTTATGAAAACCCCAAAATCAAAATCTCACAAAATTAGAATATTACATGAAATCAATAAAAAAAAGTTTTTACAGAAATGTCAGCCCTCTGAAAAGTATAATCATGCATATGTAATCAGTACTTGGTTTGGGTCCCTTTTGCACAAATTACTGCCTCAATGTGGCGTGGCATAGATGCTATCAGCTTGTGGCACTTCTGAGGTGTTATTGAAGACCAGGTTGCTTCAATAGCGGCCTTCAGCTCTTCGGTCTCATGTCTCTCATCTTTCTCTTGGCAATGCCACATAGATTCTCTATGAGGTTCAGGTCCGGCGAGTTTGCTGGCCAATCCAGCACAGTAATCCCACGGTCATTGAACCAGGTTTTGGTTCCTTTGACAGTGTGTGCAGGTGCCAAGAGCTGCTGGAAAATGAAGTCACCATCTCCATAAAGCTTGTCTGCTGAAGGAAGCATGAAGTGCTCTAAAATGTCCTGGTAGACAGCTGTGTTGACTCTGGACTTAATAAGCCCAGTGGAACAA
>WWET01000618.1:476241-490427 GCA_011038615.1 Limnodynastes dumerilii
CCCCATGATTGTGAATTCTACTGATCCAGACTGAGAGACCATTTAAAGGCTCAGGAACCCTTTGCAGGTGTTTTGAATTCATTTGCTGATTAAAGTGTGACACTTTGAGCCTACAATATTGAACCTTTTCATATTATTCTAATTTTGTGAGATTTTGATTTTGGGGTTTTCATAAACTGAAAGACATAATCAACTAAATTAAAACAAACAAAGGCATGAAATATCTCACTTTGCATGTAACGAGTCTATATTATATATTAGTTTCACCTTTTAATCTGAATTACTGAAATAAATAAACTTTTGCACAATATTCTAATTTTTTCAAGTTTGTATTATACCTTCCATCACATTCACTCATACACTTAGTTTTTTTTACCTCAACCACTCCTGGGTACAAATTTGAAACAAGTTAAACTGGAGGTAAGAAAACAAACATTAATGATTAAGTATAATTATAAATAATTTTCAGATGAATAATTATCCTTTATTGCAGTTTTATTTGTACTTGACATATTTGGGTATACTAATTTACCAGTATATTAGAAGGGTTTACTATATGCATTTGTATACTGCATTCAGTATTCAATGTAATGCCATACACTACAGACCACATCATAGCAGAGTGACAGCCTGGAAGCATTGCACCACTCTGCTATTACAGTGTTGCTGTTACCCTGTTTGCAGGTCCTAATTAGTTTGGAGCCTTGTTCTAATCACATGGGAGCCCCAGGCAGACTGCCCCAGTCACTCCATGGTAGATCTGGCCCCGAATACTACATAATCAGTCATAGGTGTTACATAATAATGTCCATATATTTTTTGTTTGACAATATTTTTCTTATTAAATCATTGTATGGTCTGTTACTATAACAGACCTTTTAACATGACCCATAGTTAATTCATTAAAAGCAGGGAGCGATAGTTGGAAGCTCAGAAACAGATTATCTTGTACTTGGTGGAATAGGTCATGTTGAAGGATCTACTGCATTAAAATAATTGTCAGTGAGTGGAGGGGGCAAGTCATAATATCCTCATCCCCATTATTATGCCATATACAGTAATGTCCCTCTGCTCCCATGATCAAACTATTTATAGTGCATCTTCTACCTGGGAGGGGGGTGTAGAAGCCCTTTCCCGATGTCAGTAAATGAAAAAGAAAAATAGAAGCTATCAAAACACGCACCTTACCAAGACAACAGCTGAGGGGAGCTGCTTTATAATGGCAGAGTATGGGATCTCCCTACTACTGTCACAAACAATAATAAACCGCCCATGTGCTGGCTGAGAGATCAGGAAAGTAGAGCTCGGACCCCGTTGGAAACCCCCCTTCTGCATGTCATTTCCTACGTACACACCCCTTGGACGATTCCTCAGGAGTACACCCGGGCGTGTCAGAGTCTTGAGGAGCTCCCCCGCCCTGGCTACAGGCTCCTGCCGGGGTAAGAGACGTTCTGCAGATGATGGAAGGACCCGTCTAAGTTGTCAGAAAGTGGTATTTCTTCATGGGAAACAGAGCACTGCGGGACAAAGGGCCACAGTGCAAGGCACCAACTTCACCACTGCACAGGGACACTGCAGAAGAAGGATGATGATTCATGCGCTATTTTCCAGCTTCAGTAATTCCTAACGGATTCCTCCAGATCAAGTAAACAATATCATGTGTGCATGCAGCAGTATCATAATATATCACGATAATATAAAGGTGTGGGGGGAGGGGATTGGCTATATTAAGTAGCACAGATCCCAAAATAACTCACTGTCTGCCGATAAAATGTATCCAGCTGTTGTAACTTCTCTTGAAGCCTTGGATAATGTTTCTTTGTATTTGGTAGGAACTTGAAGGTTAGCAAGCAATGATAATCCTGTCATAGCATTAATGCGTCTCACAGATTGATTCTTGTATATGGAAATACCCCAAGTAGTGGTTAACCCTCCACTCTGTTACTGAGAGCTGGAAAAACAGAAGTTCTTTCTGGGACTTTAACAAATGAGTCAGTGAATTGTTTGGGTATAATTTGAAAACTGCTTTGGAAATCCTGCAGGCGCTGCAAACAAGAGCCTGCGCATCTACAGTGTATTATTCAGACCATAATTAAGTCTAAATGAATAAATTATTAAAGAACCGGGCGTGTTTCCAATAGGCAGCTCCTTTATTTCAGCAAATTTGTGTAACTGTAACATTGTCCAGGTGGTGTTTAGTAATATAGAATACATTTTATATCTGTTATGAGCCAGATCTAGAGTTTGGAAAAGAAGGTAGAAAGTTACATCTGGGCAAAACCATGCTGAATGCTAGGGGACGCTAATTCATTAAATGCACGCAGGGAGAATACTTAGATTTTGCTTATTGCACATAGATATTGACCAGATTTACGTTTAAACTGTTATTTAGACTTGGGATAGTTACTTCTCAACTCTAATACTGTTTTCAATATAATACACAAAATGGAAGTTTCTCAGATCAATTTATAGGTTAATGCAAACAGGTGCATGAAGGCACAGGGGTAATCTGCTTTAACAGAGACAAAGGAAAGGAAATGCCCCAGTAACACTGCCATTAACCAGTAGCAGACTATACCATTCCATCTGTAACATAACTGTTTACATCAGATGAAATTTGCCTCATCTCCTCTTGGTTTTGCCCAGGTATAAATTTCCTCCTATTTTCAAAATCTGTATCTGGCCAATATTACTAATACATAAACATGCAAAAGTAACATGTTGCAGATCACAGCAAGTAACAATCACCCATAATACTTGCACATATATTTATCATTTCTAACAAGTATGTAAATAGCGCAGTGAGGGTGTACAGAGCGCCCCGTACTATGCAGATTTCTGAGCCGTTCACATTTAACGTGACCGTGGTCTTAAGATACGCATTCTTTGCAAGCCAGGCAGTGGCCTAGATAAAGCAGGGATTCGGCATCAGATAATTCGCTTCCACAGTGCTCGTATTTGTCATTCTGGATCTGATCTTTGATCATTGTCTTTTCTGTACTATGCTGGTTACTGGAAAGTCAAAGGGCTAGATTTACTAAAGTTCTCAAAAGGACAAAAATGGAGATGTTGCCCATAGCAACCAGTTTCTAGCCCTCACTTTCTTAATACATACTAGAATCTGATTGGTTGCTATGGACAACATCTCCATTTTTCCTTTTGAAAATTTTAGTAAATCTAGTCCAAAGTGTTTGTAATTGTTTTGCAGTCTTTTATTGTCTGAACTTTTTCAGCAAACATATGTAATGTTCTCTAATCATTAATTGAATGTTAGTCTTATATGAATGATTTTTCCATGTAAAGATCTTGGGCTGTGGTTATATTTGATCCTGATAGAAAAAATAGTCCAGTGAAATAGAAAGGTGACACCAGGTTGCTGTAGATTGCTTTGGACATTTCATGCTCTCTGTGGACTGGATCCAGACTTATAAGTGCTTATAAGTAAGTGCTTGAAATTAGTTACTCCTGGGATAAACCATGTTGATTGCAGGGGAGTCATATTTCAAATGTTGCAAACGGTATTAGAGTTGAGAGGTGATGTTTCCTATCTCAAGTCTAAATAACAGTGTAATAGTAAAGCTGGTCGGTATCTGTGTGCAGTAAGCAATTCAAAGATATATCCCTGACTGCAAAGTATACAATTAACTTGACTTCCCCTGAAATCAACATGGTTTAGCCCAGGAGTAACTAATTTCAAGCACTTACTTAAGTCTGGATCCAGCCCTATGGTAGTAAATGAGGTTCTGTTTGCATCGCACTTGCCTATTCTGCTAATAACTGTGTACTGCACCACATTTTATCCCCTGATGGTTCTGCATATTTCCTCTAAAACCATAAGGCAGGTGAACCTTGATATATGAGAAGGTACTGGAGGAAGAGCTTCTCAGCGGAGCATGTTGGAAAGAAGTATAATCAGTATACCAACAGTACAGCATCTGCTATATACATGCATGGTGCACTGTGCACAAATCATATGGCAATCCAGGTGTTACCTTTAACCTGAGGACATATGGTACAATGGTTAATATTGCTGCCTTGTTTTACCACATAGCTTTCCCTGAATTCATATACGTTTTCTTTGTGTACAAAAAATACCTTTCATGATCCATAGACACAGTAATAGGTTCATTGCAATTCATAGTAAGCTGTGTACCCTAGAAAGGATGCTCTTATTTGACACTGCTGTAGAATATAATGACACAATATAAATAGAGATCATAAGAAAACTTATTATTAAATAATTATTTTGAAAATAATTTTGTGATTTTGTTTAGTTTTCTTTTATGGTAGTTTTCTGCTTATATTTATATATAGATGAAAACTTTGCAGAGGGTTATGTTTTTTACCCCATCCCCCCTTTCTAGGTAATATCCTGGAAGGTATTGCACTCAGGTCTGTACTTGTTCATAATGTTCATGAAAGCATAGAGAAAGAATGACTTGCCTCGAGGTGTTGTTTCTCTGTATTATGTATTAAATGTATTCTGGAAGAGAGAGTTTCATGTTCATCGGACACTATTTCCTCATGAAACCTTTCATAGAATACAACAGAAGGGTCCTTCAAAGGTTTCTTTGTCAACAGACAGAACCAACCTGTTTGGTGTTATATTTCTTGTTTCCTTATCGTCAGAATAGACTTATATTCTGTCACCTTCTATATTACGATATCCCATTAGAAGTGAGCGGAGCTTCTGAGAGGATTATACCTGGAGTTGGCATCTTTCTGGTAAGTTGTGGTGCATTTTCTTGATGTCATTTAGATTGCGCTGTTCTTTTACTATGTTGCTGGGAGATGTTGGGGTCACAGGACTTTGAGAAAGGACATTGCAGCCCCAAACACGTCATCCGAGGGCAGCACACGGCGTCAGATTCCCATTTACCAGAAGTCCTCACCTGCAGCAGTTACTGTATTCACAGACCCCAACACAGGTTTTCTATCATCTAGTGGTCTCCTGAATCCGTCTGCTGTCTGTCATATACTTTGGTTTGGAACTGACTTCATTTGTTTTATGTCTTATAATTTTATTGAATATTCTTAAAGTTGTATTTATTTTTATGTGTTTACTAAATCCATTTTATCCATTTATTTGTATGTTTCCCCATGGTAGGGGGGACTATTCATTCTTGGAGAAAGGATTGTCAGTAGAGACCCATAGAACAAGGATTATTTTATTGATTGCCCCCTAACCAGCAATATACTAATACAGTCATAGGACAGCGGCGCCTTTCTTTCACATCCACATACAACACATTTCTTCTGGTGGTTTTGTTTGGTAGTTGCCCCTCCAGGTGTGACAGAGACGCTGCGGGTGATTAGGAAGCACGGGTCACCTCCTGTGCCTCTATGCTCCGTGTGTTTTTATAATTCTGACAGCTGTGTAAAGTTGATCTGCGTTTCTGTTTGTACAACATTTATGAAGTATACACAATACTCTTCTGAAACATCTGTGTCACAGTATAAGAGGGTTGGAGGTCTAGAGGAAATGTGTGGAAACATTGCTGCAGGTGGTAGAGGTGGATCTAAGCGTAGCCAGCGCCAGTGCAAGGGCAAAACTCTGGGGACCTGATCCAGACTTACGAGCACTTTCAGCTGGCAGAGAGTTTCTAAAGTCCCCACATAAGAGGCTAACGCACTCCCATAACACCCAATCTCACAGTCGGAATTTAGGTGACTTCTGTGTCTATAGCACTACCTTAATCTCACCGTGCACATTGCTGAGCTTGCAGGATGCAAAGACGTACGGATGTGCATAATCCCGCCTATGCTGGACAATTTAACTACCTCCCCCTGTCCACACTGCATATAACCTAATATATGAAAGGCTGTCACGCCCTAATGTATGGAACTGAGAGAGTACGGAAATCTGATGAGGCATAGCAATCGATCCCAGAGCACCAAACATGATGCTCCGAAAGGTAAGGCTTACCTTCCTTACCCTTACCCTAACTCTAAGTCCCCCCTCCCACAGCCTAACCCTAAGTCCCCGGAGAGGGTTACTCACCTCTCCGGTGGTCTGGTCCAGCGGCGGCGCTGTTTTCCGAAAATGAATGTACAAATATAAATATGCGAATCACATACTCAAAAATTCATTAATAATTCATTAATAAAAAAATTCTGCTTTGTTACACATTCGCAGAAAAGACACATTCGGCTGTCTCTATTTCACAATGTGTAACATCACACGGTGGACACGCAACCAGGTTAGGTTGTGGGAAAGGGATGATTAGATTTAGGATGAAGTGAATTTACCTGTTGCCATTGGAATAATTGTAGAGACAGCAGTTGTATGAGTGACACCGTCTTGCTGGTAAAAAAGGGACAACGATTGTCTCTTCATTGCCCACAGTCGGAATTTAGGTGACTTCTGTGTCTATAACACTACCTTAATCTCACCGTGCACATTGCTGAGCTTGCAGGATGCAAAGACGTACGGATGTGCATAATCCCGCCTATGCTGGACAATTTAACTACCTCCCCCTGTCCACACTGCATATAACCTAATATATGAAAGGCTGTCACGCCCTAATGTATGGAACTGAGAGAGTACGGAAATCTGATGAGGCATAGCAATCGATCCCAGAGCACCAAACATGATGCTCCGAAAGGTAAGGCTTACCTTCCTTACCCTTACCCTAACTCTAAGTCCCCCCTCCCACAGCCTAACCCTAAGTCCCCGGAGAGGGTTACTCACCTCTCCGGTGGTCTGGTCCAGCGGCGGCGCTGTTTTCCGAAAATGAATGGGTGAGTATGGGAGCCGCATACAAAACCATTCATTAAAAAAAATTTCTGTGGTGTTACACATTCGAAATAGGGACAGTCGAAAAGACACTTTCGGCTGTCCCTGTTTCTCAATGTGTAACATTGCAACGGGGAGTCGCAGCGTTTAGTAGCTGCACCCACTGTGGATATCCTAAATCTTTCTCAAGATTGGGGGTCTAATAGGGTCTAGGTGCTTTGGACCATTTTCACAGTTAGGAGAGCTTTAAGAAGGTGCGGATAAGCAAATATCCCCATCTATCTAAAAGCTTCCTTTTCCCCTTTTTTTAAGAACCTTGGGCACTTAAGAAGGAGAATACGAAGGTTCTTTCCCCTACCCCGCCCGTCTCCTTACCATTCCTCTCCGCTCCCACTCTTCTTAAATCTTCTCTGAGGCTGCGTGGCCTCTTTCCTCTACCTAAAGTACGTGCGGTCTTTAAAGGTACATCCGTTGAAGCTCATTTTCTTATTTCTCCACACTTAAGAAGCACAAGCATCTTAATTGTGAATAACGGCCATTATTATGGATGGGCCAATTTGTTCTTATCGGATGCCAAACTCTATATATCTAATACTAAACATTTATTTTAAGATGGATATCCTTGTGCCTGACATTGCCTTATTTGAGCCTCTTGTTTCCAGTTACTACATCAAAGACTCGAGATTATTTTCTCTGGAAGGAATGGTTTGCAGAAATCAGAAGGAAACAGAAGGGAAGTCAGATAGAGAGGGAAGCAAAATACACTCTACATATATTTACCAGTTCATTTTTTTAGGCTCTTATATTGGGGAAATCTTTGTATTAAAGTTGTTTGTGTTTATTTTAATTTATTTATTTTTTATTTTTTACAGAATAAAGTTTACGGGATCTATTTTTATTTTAATAATTTGGATCTTAAAACCAAAGAAGGAAAATGGCGGCTTTAATTGCGGAAAACTTTAAATTCCTTTCTCTGTTCTTCAAGAGCAAAGATGTGATGATATTTAATGGGCTGATTGCACTGGGCACAGTGGGCAGTCAGGAATTGTTTTCTGTGGTCGCCTTTCATTGTCCCTGTTCTCCAGAGAGGAATTATCTGTATGGACTGACTGCCATTGGAGTGCCGGCTCTCGTTTTATTTCTTATCGGGATTATGTTAAACAACCACACGTGGAATCTAGTGGCAGAATGCCGAAAAAGGGCCATGAAGAACTGTTCTACTCCAGCGACTTTCTTAATGTTTGGCTCTATAGCAGGGAGAGCGATTGTAGCCCCAGTGACATGGTCTGTTATTTCCTTGCTCCGCGGAGAGGCGTACATATGTGCTCGAAGTGAGTTCCTGAACCCTGCCACGTTTCAGGGCTTCCCTATTATCTATGGACCGGACGTCATGGCTAAGTTTCCCTGTAAGGACACACCAGCTGAGGTCCTGCCATACAAGGAAGAAGTTATTAGGAGGTTACAGTATGAATCACAGGTAACTTTCTACAATCTATGAATTTTTGTAAGTAAAATATAAGACATTAGCAAAGGTCAGCTTTATGCAAAACTTAGATTACTCTATATTCCTTTTTATGTTTCAGTTAAAGGGCTAGATATACTATACTGCAGAAAAGGAATAAATGTTGCCCAAAGCAACCAATCAGATTTTAGCTCTCCTTTCCTATTTTATACTAGAGAATCTCAGCTAGAATCTAATTGGTTGCTATGGGCAACATCTCCACTTTTCCTTTTCCACAGTTTAGTAAATCAATTCTTCCGTTTGGCACCTGTGCAAAACAATGTCATTATAATAGACTGTGATTGGAATACATTTTGAACCTGGGTCTTCAAGTTGTGAAACACCTGGAGTGTTGCTGGTTGCCTATGCTGGATATATGGCTTGTTCTGTAGCTGTCTCTGGTTGCCAGCATGCCTTTTTTTTATCATCTGATACTGCAAAATGTTCACCAAGCATTAGGCTGATTAGTTGCCACACATCAGGCCATCAGTATGTATCACTACCAATCTCTTGATTTGACAATCTTAATCCCCAATGACCTATCAGTAGGTAATCAGCATCACTAAAATAGTGATAATGCAGTAACAAAGGACTGGATCCCTGCCATATGAAGCGTAAAACGGGGACAGTGCGTAATATGAACTGTATGTAAGGACTAAAGCCGACCCTTACTGTACAATAAGCATAGCCCCATCCCCCACCTAGCGGAAGTACATTTGCTTCCTGCTCTGTCCCGCCATCAGAATTCCATCCTGGTAACACGGAGCACTACTAAAAGGGGGCGTATTCTGATCCGAGTGAACGGCCCTTAGTAGTTTAACAGGATCTGATGCCAAGTGATTGCAGAACAGTGTAGAGTGTGAGAGAGAGGCTACAGTAATAACCATTTTGCATTTACCGTATAGAGGCTTGTACTGTATTATAATAAAGCCATGTAAATATAGTAAATGAACCTCAGAATCTTACCCAGTGGTTGCTCGTTTCTCTTCCATCAGTAGTTATATAGTAAAAGGGAAGTCCATTAATTATAGAAAACGTTCTTCTTAAACGGATTCTGTATATATTATATACTAATATTTTCTGGTGTGGTTGTCTAATATTATTGGATTCTGGCAGGATTCACATGTATTTTTTTAAATGAGGAAGGAATGATCGGGCACTACTGTAATTCCATGGACCAATTCCTAACATATAGGAGGTGCACAGAGGAGATGCAAAAGTCCACTATCTAAGGCAGTGTTGGCTAACCTGTGGCACTCCAGGTGTTGTGAAACTACGAGTCCTAGCACGCCTTAACTGCAAAAGCATAGCGGATACCTGACAAAGCATGTTGGGATTTGTAGTTTTACAATACCTGGAGTGTCACAGGTTAGCTAACACTGATCTAAGGAATCAAAACCATTCCAAAATATTCCTCAAAAGTGGCACTTTAATAAAATCACCAACTTTTATATATTAAAAAAGATGTACAAAATGTGTTACCACTGATGTAGAATATAAAAAAAATGACTGACAAAGCTCTGAGTGTACATATCATACCAACACGCTATGAGGATTTATTCACATACCGTATGTTTCCCAATATACCTAGGTATCTGAATGTTTAAATAACAATGTCCATTAAAATGGCTAATGGCTCATCAATTATAAATCGTTATGGCTAGTGTTTTCCACAAAGACAAAAGTATGATGTTATCATGCACTCATGTATCAAGTACTTCTGACTGTCAGAATATCATGCATCTAACCTATTTGTATAGACTTATCATGGGATTTTTGTTGACCTTAGTCCAGTAATTGCCTGTCTCCCGAGCTAGTAACAAAGTGTGGAAATGATATTGTGATCCATCATTCATTGCTGAGTGTGTATAGATTTCCTTAATGGAACTGAACAGTATTCTGCCTGCGCTTTCATATTTGTGTGTTAATCATTTTTGGCATCTAATATATATTTATTCAGCATTCTTACTTAACATATTTTAATGATTTAAGTACCTGACTCTGTATAGTTTCAAATCTTTATTCTCTACACACAGACACACGCCCTGTAAGCCACATAATGTACATGTCTATATTGTGTGAGAGAAAATCGGAGGACACACATGCAAGCACAAGGTGAACATACAAACATATAGGGCCCTTGTCGGAACTGAAGCAGTAGTAATTCATAGCATAGTAATATATGGAATCTGCAATCCTCTGGCTGGCCACATACGTGTGCAAAATGTCAGAGGAGAGCTGGATGTTCAGAGACTTGGAGCCCTGGGGCTTGTTGTGTGTATCTCTGTCAGTTAATATGATGAGCTATGCACCGTGCTTTTTTTTGCCATAGAACGCATTGGACACCTTTTTTCGACGGATTTTTCAAGTTTTAAAAGTTTTGGTGGCAAAATCAATAAAACTGTGCATGTGGCTTACTTGTGTGTCGGGTCTGATGCATGTGTACTTCGTCCACGCTGGTTGTGATGGCGCTGCACAGCTTGTGATTGGTCCTGTGGTCACGCGTGAGTCTTACAAAAAAGCACTGGCTATGCATTTGTATTTGTAAAGGTCGCTCAAAATGTACAATGTCTCGACTCTAGATGAGTCCCTCAGTCTCTTCTGTCTTTATTGGCTTTTGGAAGAGGATGCCTATTTCAGCTGCAGTCATGTTCTCTATTCTCTTCCTGTAATTTCTTCACAGTGTTCGGATTAAACATTCATTTAGTAAATATGGGTCTTCAGCAGTTTCTATCATGCGCTTCAGACTTAGAGCATGGATCTCTGTTGGAAGTCTTTCCGGCAGTGGGAGGGGTGGGGAGCGTACAGTGTATACCAGGGTTGCCGCTCTCCTAGAATATCTCTGAGACTCCCAAAATTTGGGCAGTTCTCCCGGTATCCCAGGAGAGCCGGCAAATCTCCTGCATGTCCCAACCCCTATCAATGTCTATTGTAATCTCTAGAGTTACTAGGGATGGGCGGGACTTGATTGTCATCAAGCCCTGCCCAAGACCTGGAAAACTAGAGATACAGTAGTGATTGACAGGGGGTGGGGCTTAATAATGAGATTTACATAAATTACTGGATCAATCCAGTAAACACCCCTTGGTGAGGTGTGTGAGCCACACCGAAACGGCTGTTGGGGATGATGGAGGCTATCCTCATATGATGCCTACTATTATGGATTGCAAGTCTGCTGATTTATGATGGGCGTATTGGATGAGTACCATTAGCTACTGTATATTGAACAATGTTTAGAATGTTGCTGATACACCTAGGCTTCTATTTACTATGCTATCCATAACATACATTTTTGACCTTGTCAAAACTTGTTGTGCAGCGTTTTGCCCGAGGAGGTGTTGTCCTCTTTGGACAATTTTGTTTGTTATTGGTCACTTCTGGCATTGTTATATATATATAATCTCTATATCAAAGACCTGAGTTAGGGGGGGCCTTTTAAAAGTTCTGCTATGGGGCCCACAAAGTTCTAGTTGAACCCCTTTTTTTTTTTTAATCACATGAACTTTTCCATATGACGATGCACCCTTAAGAATTTGGTAGATCTTAAAATTAATGACATTTAAATTAACATCTCATTAACTGAAAGTCATTTAACAATGAAATTATTTTATCAAATATGACACAAAAAACTGCATAAAAGACCAGACTCCTTTAGCCTCGCAGCCACGTATTTTGCAGTGCGAAGCTAATTGTGCAAATTTTTTTTAATTTTATGCGCACCTCACAACGTTGTGCATATAAAAATCAGGTACCATAATAGACGGGAAAATGTGTACCGCGAACATTTTCCCGTCTGTTGCGGGCCATAATTCTAATTGAATCTGGCCCTAAGTTTAAGAGGGTTTTAAGTGTAAGTAAGTAGTAAGTAAGGTGTAAGTAAGTAGTCTAACGTCCTAGACTAACTTTTTAAATAAAAAATTGCTTTGGTTCAGACATAGGCCCCTGCGGCACTGAAAGTGTTGTAAAAAAAAACAAAAAGTCCCATAATACTTTGCTATTAGCTATGCCTACATTGCTGGGAGTTGTAGTTTCACAACAACTGGATTGCTATGGGTGGCCTAGGCTGCGGTAGAGAAACCTATCTGTGTAATCTCACATTTACTTTCTTTTCTTTTAGTTTCTTGGCTGGATTCTAATTGGGGTAGTTGCTTCGACCATATTTTTGCTGAAGTGCATGCAGCATTGCTGCTCTCCTTTAAGCTTCCACCAGGAGGCGTACTGGAACCAGTACCGGTCCTGTGAGAAGGATCTCTTTTACCGTACCGCCGGAGTCCATGCCAAGGTCCTTGCTGCCAGTAACGTTAAACAGTTCTTTGGCTTTGTGGCTTTAGATAAAGAAGAGAAGGAATTGATCAATGAATATCCGGTGGATGAGACCCAGCCAAGCCCTCAGTGGAATGAAATAACGGGGGTGTATCTGTATCGGGAGAACAAGGGTCACCCTCTCTACAGCCGTCTCCATAAGTGGGCCCAGAAAGTGATTGGAAATGGCGTAGATCCGGAAAGCCGGGAAATGGCGCTGCTTGCGGTCTAAGACTATGGGTATTTTCCTCAATGGAGACCATGGGAAAGCACTGCTATGTTGATATCCAGAAGTTATATTAAAAACAACTAAAGTAGCACTTGTTAATGCTATATGGTTCATATTTTAACCACAATGACCTAGTTACCAAAAACATCCCCCTCATACAACTATGGTCCTACCACTCAACAAACAACAGGGAGCAATTTATAGCAAGCTGCTCATCAAGATGACTCCAATTCTACATTACTGAATATCATATATATGGCCTCACTGTCACATGACCATTGTATGGATGATGACACCACTATGGATTGCAAGAAGGTGTTTCAGGGAAGTAAAGGACTGAGGATGAATTCATTATTGCAGCTGAGGAAGCATCTTATTGGCTGATTGTACTAGCAGTAGACCAGCAATCAGCTTCTTTTCTAATTCTCATTAGGACAATAAGTCATAATGGTACTAATTTCCTTTTAATGCATCATGTTTCTATTACTTGGCATATCTTATTTACAGTACTTACCTTTTCACAGCATAAAAATGTGCCTAAAAAAATGACGATGATCAAATACGGGTGAAAACGAAGTGACTTAACAAATGCCAAAAAATGTTATTTTCTAATCTGTGCTGTTCCTCTAACAATGTTGCTTTTGAAAAAGATCCTTCATATACTTCAAAGAATGAATTTATAATAGTTGGCATGACCGCTGTGAATGTAGATCATGTTCCAAGGGCGATGAACTGTCTTATACACACATTTCTCAAGAGCAGATACTGTTCAGATATTTAAGTGTAAACAATATATTGTATGTTCTATTCGGTAGGTAACATGCTTGTTTACGCCTCAGGAACTATGGATAGCGACTTAATAATAAAATAACTTTATTGGTGCTCAGAATCATTTACAAATAAACATTTCATACTTTTTTGACTGGTTGTGAATTTTCTTTGGGGTATCTTGATTCAGGATTTGATGTTATATGCTTTAGAAAACCATGAAAGTGCGTGGTAGTTACCCACTTAAAAATTTGGCACCTATGGTGTTCTGCTAACTATTCATTTCCAATGTAAACATAGATGGGTTTCCAACAGTAAGCTTTCAAGACATCTCCAAAACAAATGCAAGTGGGCAGCATAAATAGGAAAGATCCATCTAATGAATTCATATAGTGCAGGCTGTCATAGTCAGGAGGAGATGTGTCATAAATGCATTATAATAAGGCAAACCCACAGCTCGGTTCATGAAAAGTTTAGGCACCACTCACCAGCCACTTACAGCTGTTTTGGATAACATCTGTTATCAGGGTGAGAGAACATTCTCCTCTAGAATGGTGCTCATAGATGACGGATGATATCCGAAACAGCTGTAGGTGGCTGTATGTGTACAGTGTGTGTGTGTGTGTGTGTGTGTGTGTATATATATGTGT
>WWET01000618.1:502976-515264 GCA_011038615.1 Limnodynastes dumerilii
TACGGACGCCCGATCCACGATTGGGCGTTGCCGTAGCGACGCCGGGCAACATCTGCCCGGCGCATGCGCAGATCGGCTTTTCAGCGGGCGTAGGTCTGGATCAGGCCCAATGTACCAGCATGGTTTGTTGCTGCAATTCCGCCAATCCTAATTTCAATAATGAAACAGCTTAATGATGGCAGTATGGCTTCAGACAGGCGTCTCATGAAGAATAAATGGGGACACTACCAAAGGTTTTATTTTTGCAAACTGTACCCGTGTGTGCAGTCTTCTCTCTAATCTTTCTCCCTCCTCCCAGCTCGCTGCTTCCCAGGTTAGTGGTTAGGGTTAGGAATTAGGGTCAGGGTTATTGTAATCTCATACACACGTCGGCAATACAGTATTATACTGTCTAGTAGAGAGATGACTGGCAGTGAGCACTGCTGCCAATCTAGTGCCGGCATTTTCACCGTTGCAATTGTGACAGGCAAATAACACCCACAAGCATATATATAATATGAATACTGAGTAAACATAACACGGCATACAGGGTGGCACAAAGTTGACAGCAAAACAAAAATCCAAAGCAATTCAAATATCAATACAGAGGGGTCAGAGATGAGACTGGAGGAGGCGGAGGACAAGTGGATAGAGGGCCCTGATCACAAGAGCTTACAATCTACACGGTAAGGGGAAACACGTGGTGGGGTAGAGGGAGATGGAACTAGAGAAGTGGAATAAGGGAAGGCCATTGTAGGAGGAGTCAAGGGGGGGGTTAAGGAGAAGGGGAGGAGGAGAGGGTAGGGTACCCAGGACAAATTAGTGTTAAGAGATTGCTTGAATCCTTAGACTAAGGGATAACCTGATAGATCGAGAAAGATCATTCCAGAAAAGAGAGGCAGCACAGGAGAAGTCTTGTATGTGGAGTATGATGTGGAGATCAGAAGGGAGTGAGACGACGGCTGTTGGCTGACCATAGAGGGTGAGATGGAGGGTGAATGGAGATGAGGGAGGAGAAGTAGGGAGCGGGGGAGCTGAAGTTCATCAACAGAGGCCTTGTGGCAATTTATGTTGTGTTAGTGATATAAAGAAGTGTAACGTCTTCAGTTAAGTAAAACGTAGATTTTAAATGTAAAATATCACAGTGACGTTTAACGTTATGAAATTATCCCTTATACATTGGATGTTACTATCCATTAACTTACCATTAACAATGGTTAATAATGTATTCAGTTAGTTGTCATTTCTATTCACAGCAAGTGTGTGCAGTATGTCTGGAAGAGTTTAAAGTGAAGGAAGAACTTGGCTTGTGTCCTTGTGCTCATGCTTTCCACACAAAGTAAGGAACATGCGTAACCGTAACCATTGCTCAGTGTAAGATGCACATTGTGTTGTTCTGTGATCTCTCTCTCTCATCTCCCTCGTCACTCTTGCTTCTCTCTCTCCTCTTACACTTCCTTCTCTCCTTTCTCCCTCTCCTCTCTCTCTTGCTCCCTTTTCTCTCCTCTCTCTCCTCCCTCTCTTTCCCCCTATCTCTTCTCTTTTTCTTTCTCTCACCCCTCTCTCTCTTCCCCTCTTCACTCTTCCTTCTCTCTCTCTTCCAACCCTCCCCTCAGATAAAATCTGTAGATGGGTCCAGTATTTGTCGAGACTAGACAGAACAGTCAGAATAATTATTTAATTAATATATTTTCTTGACTTGAAAGGTAAATTAAGTCTAGCAGCTGTGAAATAAAAATAGTATTAACAATAGGAAGTGTTCTACGATAATGGTAATTTGGATGCTGGACCGACAATAATATTTGTCAGTTTGCTGGGCAGATTTGATTGGCGCTGTGCTGTTTGTGTGTACAAGGCTTAAGACACAATTTTTTCTGACTGCTACAAGAATACAGAGTATATGCTTATAGTTGAACTTAAAAATAGTGATAATACACACATAAATAAATTAATAAATATAACAGCACTGTTTACAGCTAAATATTTGCAAATTTGACAACCAACATTCCACATCCTATCTTACATCATTGCGGTAATATTTTTCCTTTTAAACGCCAATTAAAGGTATGGGAAAGCTACTTATGCATTGTGCTGCCAAGTTTTTATGATTTAAAAAACAAATAAATACATTTTTATTTTAAGCTAATTTAATTCCTTACATCTGGATCTTAGACCTTGTCTAAGCTTCTCATTATTTGCTTGGGGTTTTACATGGCATATGGTTCACGCTGCGGCAATCCCTAATACAATACTGATACCGCTGACAGCTTGCTAATAAGGAATAGTTTTATATCGGAACGAGAAGGTGCCTGTTCCTAATACTGAATTGTACTCTCCCCAACGGGGACAGTTAAGGTTAGGCTGTTGGAAAGGGACAGCTTATGGATGTGGAGAGCGGACAGTTAAAGTTAGGCTGCGGGACGATGTTAGGGTTATCCTGTAGGATAGGCTTAGACTGACCAAAATAGTACCTATTGCCGTTGAAATTTTAAAGACACACAAGACGCGGTCTCGTCACATACAGGTGAAAACTGACAGCGGCCGTCATTTCTGTTGAAACAGTGAGACACATCCTTACAAGACACTGGATGAGTTCCTTTTTGCGTTCGAGTCTAGATCAGACCCTTGGTGTCTGGCACTTTTCCATACTATCAATAAAAAAGGCTCCACAACAGTTCATGAATTTTATACTTTAGAAAATTTTCAAAAGCCGTTTCTCCAGATCACACAGACCGTATAATGAACGTTACAGGTCGGAAAACGTTTGACATTTATTTGGCAGACGTAGTTTTTTTATTTTTTTTTATAATTGAACAACTCTCAGGGCCGATCCTCTGGTGCAGGAAGTTTACAGATGTATAACCAGACTGTGCTCTGTTTCTAAAGGGTTTGTAATCCATTTCTACAATTTGATGTTTCGTTGCAGGTGTCTGATGAAGTGGTTGGAGGTGCGAAACGCATGTCCAATGTGCAACAGGAACATTTCAGTGCCCATACAAAGACCTGCCCTAGAACACATGTAACGACACTTGCTTTAACCTTCTATTATATGACATATCATGGGAGAGAACTGAACATCATGGAGGAGGATAGAAGATGAACTTGTCTGCTGGCTGGCTCCTGTTGCCACTCATGTGACTATGCAGTGGGATGGAACTGTCCAAGGGTCATCTGGGGTAATGAGGGGATGGAGCAGGTCTCGTTATTGAGCACAAGGAAATTCCATATACAGGGTTTGATTGAAGAGGCTGAAAGCCATGAGTGTCAGGGAGTGTTTTCCTAGGAGCAGAAGTAGTTTAAATAACCATATCAACGCAAGGAAACCCAAGATGCTCAGGAGTTAAAGTTGGTTAAAGGAACTGAAATAACAGATCATAGAGATGAGCAAAGAATATCTGAGACGCACATGACAAATGAATGGTTTTAGGAAGTGATAAATGACAATATGGACAGATTTGGTTTCTGGTTAATGAAATGAAAAGCTTTGAGCAGAGTGCACGGGTTGTGGGCACTGTTAAGGGGCTTGTATCCGGTGATGAACGACCTGGGGGAGTAGAGGGTGGGAGGAAGTGATGAGTGCACATGGGGCTGGCTGCAGACATTGTCTTTCTATTACACACTTGTTTTATTATGTGGTGGCAGATCATGCTGGTCATATCGGCACTTTATATCTGAGCACATGTTCAATTCATAGCAATGTACGCAAGCTGGATCCAGACCTCTGCCTGTTCCAAGCGCTGCATCCTCAGAGATCTGAAGCAGGATCCCTGTTGTTTCCTGAGTCTCGGGTGGGTGAGAGATCACTCTCCTGGCATCTATGGGCTTACAACAGCTGGTCCCTACCTTAAGATTTAGACACTGTACCCACGTAAAAAATGGATAGGTCGTAAAGGCTAAAACGCACCCTTACAGTACACTTTAAATAGCTCCCCCTAGTGTATGCGCTGTGTGCTTACACCCCTGTCCTGCCATCAAAGATCTCCAAGCAGAAAACACCCACATCTGGTGCCTGCACACGTGTGCTGTTCTGGAAGTCTGCTACATCTGCACACATGCAGTCACCAAATACAGATGCTTTTCACTTGCAAAGAGCAGAACACGGCCACATTTCAATAAGTCTGGATCCAGCCCTTTGATTTATAGACATAATGGGTGGAGTGTTCAGTTGTCGTTCATAAGCCACGACCCACCATTATGTTTAGAAAACTGTTTGTAACTGTTAAGCATTTCTACATTTCTTTTGCCACTGCAGCTGGTTACACACTGGAGAGTTATCTGACTAATTTTATGCCAATCACATGATAATCATCAGATAGCGCGGACATCGTCAGAAACTGCAATGCATCACGTGATTTGATTTTTGGGAGCTTTTAATCTCTGCAATCTGCAATGCTTGACGTCCTGGATGAACAGCAGTGTGTGCTGAAGCACAATCTTCACTCCATTCATATTTCTGCATAGCGCCATCTTGGGGGGTGACCATATCATTGCAGAAAAGGATTATTTCAACAGTTTGTGAAACGATAAGGAGGAAACTAGAGAGCAGTGTGTACAGGGGGCATCATTAAGCAGGACAGGGTAAGAATTGTTGCTACAGGTTTGACAAGATGCTGGATTATCAGTAAAACTAATGTGACCTGCTTAACACAGGGATGCTATCTCTTACATTTATATAAGCACTAGGGGGCACTTACACCTTTTTTGTTTTTGTTTTTTTAGGTACTTCCTTTTTTTTTTTTTAGATGCAAGCATAGACCTGAGCAACACCATTTTGAACTGCAAGGAGAGGCAAATTTCAGTTGTAAAACCAGAATTAGAATCGAGAGATGAAGTTTCTTAGCTGAACTCTACTCTATAGATGAAACATAAAGCTATGCAGTATGTGAGTTCTATATGCACAATTAAAATATTTTCACTGCATTCAAAAGAATTCAAATTAATGAGCCCCCCCTTACATTGCAAAATGGTTTAGCCGAGCTGTACACTTGCACCTGTTTTGCCCTTACTCTGGCTCAGCTCCTGGGAGGCCTTTTTTCTTGCTGTCAGCATTCACAATGTGCAGCAGTGATAAGCATGAGAAAGGATGTGTGTTATCTGCAAAGATAGTGAGTGGAGGAACATGGGGCTTCCAGGCATTTATGATGAAATAACTTCATCTGTGTGTGATATAACCCAATGTCTCAGATCGTAATAGACAGCTTATGAGCAGGTGCTTGTGGGTAGCGCTCACAGAGCCATGTTTATATCTAGCAAATGTGGGAGAGTTCTGTTGTTGTGTAAAGCAGGCATAAAACACAGAAGCGATTATAGCTCTCAGCAAGGGGGTGCACGATCATTGGGATGATTTTTGCCTGGGGAAAGGTCCCGATATCGACGCCACACCTCTCTTGCTGGGAGCCATAATCCTGGCTGCAGAGATTGGCAAGTCATTCCCTGCACTGATTAGCTACGCAAACCTCCTGTCAACATTCACAGGTGGCCCCTGCAGCTAGCTCTAGCTCATGCGCTGGCTGTAGAAGCTCTAGTCAGTGTTGTGTGACGCTGCTACCTCCTGGCCAGAGTTTTCCCATCCGACTCCATAATTACTGGCAAGTATAACAATAATCCCTGTATCGCAAGCAGAATGCACAGCTCTCTTTCCTTTTACTGCTGTACTTGCCGGTAGTTATGGAATCAGACAGATGGGGATACTCCTGGCAAGAGACGATACAGGTCCGATCATTGAAAATGACCACACACCACTCTATGGTCCGGATTCAGTTACGTAATTTTCGTCTTACGTACGTTGTTTTAAGAATTGAGCTACTACGCATGCCTAGTGGCTTATTTACGCTATCTACGTACCATTTCTGTACGTAGATTGCGTAAGCGCGGTACAGAAATGTACGTAGATAGCATAAATAAGCATGCGTAGTAGCTCAATCCTTAAAACATACGTAAGACGAAAACTACGTAACTGTGAATCCGGACCTACATCGGGAGCTTACTGATGATGAATAGTGTAGAGTCCAGTGGATGATTGGACCAATAATCGCTCTAGTGTGTGACCAGCTTAACAGTCGCTCAATAGTTTTAGCTTTCTGGCCATTCAGCCAAGCAGATCATTGTTTTACCCACTTAGCCATTGTAAGCATTTGTATTCAGCAGTGAGTCCATAATAAAGACACTTTATTCATCTCTGTACACACGATCGCCGCTGTCCGTACAATGTTTCCTTTAAACCGCTGTATTTCATTTCATTTACCTCTCTCGCTGAAAGCACTGCGCCCAAAACACCGGTAATATAAAATAAAGTAAAATGTATTTTGGAGATGTTGTGTGTTTTTCTTTTCTGCGTCATGGTTTCCAGCGCTCTAATGAGGAACATCTGAATCTCTTCCTAATTGACAGACAAAAATTTCTTTATTGGTTTAGAATTTATATACTGATAGAAACTGATCCTGTATCCCGCGGACACTTCTGTTCCATTTTTATATACATGTTTTGTTTCTCTAACCCTAGTGTATAGGGATATTGAAAAAAGGGGGGTGGCAGGTGTCCCCTAGGAACAGAGGTACTCAGGTGGGCGATCGCAAAGCTGGTACATATCCACAGTTACATAGTTTTCATCTTACGTACAATGTTTTAAGAATTGAGCTACTACGCATGCATAGTGGCTTATTTACGCTATCTACGTACCATTTCTGTATGTAGATTGCGTAGTAGCTCAATTCTTAAAACAACGTACGTAGATGAAAACTACGTAACTGTGAATCCGGACCTACATCGGGAGCTTGCTGATGGTGAATAGTGTAGAGTCCAGTGGATGATTGGACCAATAATCGCTCTAGTGTGTGACCAGCTTAACAGTCGCTCAATAGTTTTAGCTTTCTGGCCATTCAGCCAAGCAGATCATTGTTTTACCCACTCAGCCATTGTAAGCATTTGTATTCAGCAGTGAGTCCATAATAAAGACACTTTATTCATCTCTGTACACACGATCGCCGCTGTCCGTACAATGTTTCCTTTAAACCGCTGTATTTCATTTCATTTACCTCTCTCGCTGAAAGCACTGTGCCCAAAACACCGGTAATATAAAATAAAGTAAAATGTATTTTGGAGATGTTGTGTGTTTTTCTTTTCTGCGTCATGGTTTCCAGCCCTCTAATGAGGAACATCTGAATCTGCTTATAAGATCCAGGCAGAAGAGCAGCTGCAGGAAGTGTTTACAGAACGCAACATGTGATTTACACAACCAGAGAACGCGTCTCCCTATGATGAGGGCAGTCTCTGGAGCTATGGAGTCTATCCACTCATGTCCCAAGTCCCAAAGGGACAATTGTTCTAGGCTGTACTCATAGAACTTTTAGCTTCCACGTATTTCAGGGCCTTCTCCTTCACGGCATGAACGGTGCTCTCGTCGCCATTTTTCTTCTCATACTCCAGATAGCGCTTGAAAAAGAATTTTATTTTCTTTGCTGTCAAACTCATGTGAATGACCCGCTCGAAAATGTCCCTGCAATAGCAACCAGGAGGTATTTGTTATTAAAACATTAATAGCCAAGCAAATAACAAAGGACGCATGAAGCAGATATGTATGTAAGTGGCTCGACACCAATTCAGAAGTAACAAGCACAATGGCGAAAAAAACACAGGCTAGCAGGGTGCATGTAATAAGAGGGGTTTGTACTATCGGTTGCAGTCTCCGGTCCGATGGCCCGCTTTGTGAAATAGAGACAGACAAAAGTTCCTTTTCGGCTGTCTCTATTTCGAATAGGGGGCCATTTTAGATTTTTTTTTTTATGAATGGGCGAGTGTGCCGATCGGCATACTCGTCCATTCACTTATGCAGACGCGCTGGATGATAGCTACAGAGATGTGAGTAACCCTCTCCGGGGCATTTTAGTATTAGGGGGAGTTAGGGTTAGATGTTTAGGAAGGGAGGGTTAGGGTCAGGCTGTGGGGAGGGGGGTCTTAGGGTTAGGCTATAGAGAAGGGAGTATTAGAGTCAGGCTAGGGAGAAGGGAGGATTAGGGTCAGGCTGCGGGGAAGGAGGGTTAGGGTAATGGAAAGGGAGTGTTAGGATTAGAATTAGGGGAAGGGTTGGGGTTGGTTTAGCCAATCACCTTTCGGGGCACCGTGTTCTTCGAGGCATAAGCAATTGATTTCCCAGCCAGTTCGAAACAGGCTGAGAGAGAACGGCCTTTGTGGGGACCCACACCCTGTACTATTAGGTTACCTATGACGCCTTTATAGACTCGCAGTGATATTTAATTCTGTCCATGTAAAAGGAGCCCGCTTACCGCACTTCCTTCTGGCTGCCGTGTTTCACCATCATGTCGATGTAGACCGACCAGACGTCTGTCCGCTTGGGGTAACTGCTCAGAGTGCTTTCAAACAGGGCCTTGGCGCGTGCTGCATCACCCAAGCGGAACTCCAACTGAGCAAACTTTGATATCACATCAACATCTGAAATAAGAGCAAGTGTGTATAAAAGCCTTATACGTCATACTACAAACCTCTTATCCAGTATACACATGCAGAAGCAGCCGCAGACCATGTGCATTATAATAACCAGGACCCGGAGGTAAGCGAGACTGAGACGGATGTCTTTGTTTTAAATAGTAAATAATATATGAGCTAACAGCTAATGTACACACACAGGATTAGATAATGGTGACTGTGGGGGAACCGAACACACAACACAAGAAAACATCAAATAAAATGCTTTGTTAGAGGTAGCACCTACATTCATTACAATGCTGACTAGCAATTCTCAGTGAAGTCCTGTTCCATGGATACTAGTTACACCAGGGAAGTCATTCATTCCTAGTGAATAGGGACACGCTGCTTGCTCATAAAGCATCATTGTTTATGCCACATAATAGCTGACTTCGCAGTGAATACATTTATCAAATTAACCACTAGGGGCATAATCCTTGGTTAATAAAGTCACATGACATCTGCAATGTGCTTACGCAAGTCAGGTGTGTTTCTAGCAGGTATATGTATATGTACACGCTAGAACTCTGCCACCGATCATACGGAAAATGCATAGAGGTCAGCATCTGGCCCTAGATCTGTATATCCAAGATCATGGTGGGATAACATACACATATCAAGACCTTTTGGAAGGGATAACCCTTATCTCCATCCCTTCTATACATCAGTTGCAGCCCCAGATTAGATATTCTGATTTCCGAAACAGGGACATCCGAAAGTTCCTTTCCGGATGTCCCTTTTTCGAATACTCCCCAGTTCAGAATTATTTTTTTTTAGAATGGGTGCCGATCGGTATACTCACCCATTCTGATTCGGAAGTACTGCCGCCGCCGATATCCCACCCAAGACGCTACCCGCAGAGAAAGGTGAGTAACCTCTCCAAGGTGCGGGTGAAGGAAGGGTTAGGGTCGAGATGCAGGGGAGGGAGGGTTAGGCAAAGGTTGCAGGGGAGGGAGGGTTAGGGTCAGGCTGCAGGGAAGGGAGGGTGGGGGGGGGAGGGTCAGGGTTAGGGTCAGGCTGCCAGGAAGGGAGGGTTAGGGTCAGGCTGCCAGGAAGGGAGGGTTAGGTCTAGGGTAATAAGAGAGGAGGGTTAGGGTTGGAATTAGGGGAAGGATTTTCCTTACCTTTTGGAGCACCGAAAGCTCGGTGCTCCGTGGATCGATTTCTATGTCTCCTCGAGGCATATGCAATCGAAATCCCAGCCAGTTCGAAACTGGCTGGGAGAAAACAGCCCTATCAAAATTGGGCCATTCTAAGCAGAAACCCACACCCCAATACATATCAAGGCTATTTTCTCTGGTTTAAATGGAATACAAGCTAGAACAACATTTTTTTTTTACATAAACTACTACTTCCTTGTCCAGTCTCAGTAAGTGTATAGTGCATTATCTCTGAACTGCATTAGACAAAAATAGAGCGAAACCGAATTGAAAACTACCTGACCATACAAACTACCTGACCCTACAAACTACCTGACCCTACAAACTACCTGACCCTACAAACTACCTGACCCTACAAACTACCTGACCATACAAACTACCTGACCATACAAACAAAAATTAAACTTAGTCTGCATTTTTATAGAGATGGGGAAATGGCATAATCTGCCAACAAGCAACTAATGTTCTTACATAAACTATGTTAATAATCATTCAATAACATGAACAAGCAGCAGTTATCTTAACTAGTATTCCATTTATCCTCCTATGAACGCAGGATAAATCATGTGCTGTCTAGATACTCTGTACACAGCAGACAACAGACCATGTATCCAGAGCACAACATAACAGAGCCCCCTAGTGGGTAAACGATTAAGGAACAGGCTCCCGGTGATGCCTTGCTACTCACGTTCTTTATCAGGAAGACTCTTTAGCGCTCGCTGTAGTAACCTGTGTGTGGCATCAGATTGGCCTTGTTTGAGAAGAAAGGAGGCATATTTCCACCAGACGGACTTCTCCTGGCGGAAACGTTTAATCATCGCGTTGAACAAGTTATCAGCCTCCTACAGATAAAAAAAAAAAATGAATACATTAATAAGTTAAACACTATAATAATAATTATTAGAAGATAGAGATGATTCAGAGTTGCCCTTAACCATTTTTTTAGGTGCAAGCGTAGACCTGAGCAACACCATACTGAACTGCAAGGGGAGGAAAATTTCGATTGTGAAACCAGAATTAGAGTTGAGAGGTGAAGTTTCTTAGCTCAATTCTATGTTATAGATTAAACATAAAGCTATGCAGTATGTGAGTTCTATGTGTAAAAGTAAAGTATGTTCTCTGCATGCAAAAGATTTTAAATTAATTAACACCCCTTACTTTGAAAAATGGTTTAGCCGAGCTGTACACTTGCACCTTTTTTACCCTTACTCCCAAACTCTGAATCAGCCTCATTGTGTAAATGCTGATCTGCATATTTACTATGCATGGTGTGGTCAGTATTAATCGGCGTTCATTTAACGGTCTCATCGCTAATTACACATAAGCAAAGTGACACGTCACAACTCGCGACTACAGTTTATCCAGTGAAAGTGACAAGTCTGGTCCTTGCAAATTAGGTCATCAGATAATCATGCCACGTGGATGTAATTAAGATCTGAGATCTGTGGTTAAACTCAATGACAAAATAAGTCACTGTTTTTCAGAGTCTTATTGGTCCAGATAGCAATGTCATTTCCTGTGCAGAAAATCCTGCTGTTGCGCTGTTGTTATTGAATTAGTATCTAACAAAGACAGAAATACACAACACTCGCGCATAATATTAAGCAGATATCACACAAGTATTCGGATTATTAAACATAAAGGAGGTTCAATAAGCGGCTCACAGTTTTGGTGTCCGTTATCCTGTGTACTTTCACAGTTTGAAGACAGCGTTTCCAGCCGCTTCCGATCGCAGTCCTGAACGTTGTAACAGTCTGCTTTCAGGTCTGTGCCTCAAGCCGCTTGTATACGGAGTCTGTATTTTTTCCTGGTATTCAAAGCAGGCCTAGGCGGTTCACCAACTGTGAGCCGCCTATTGAACCTCTATGTTTAATATTCTCAGCGCTATTATCAAAGCTTTACGGTTTGTCCTTACTGCTGGTGGCATGAGATACTGCCTGGTTTTGGTGTAAGCTGCACGGGGAACGGGGCGCTATATTTTCCCTTTTTGTTTTTTTGCTAAGTCACACAAATATTACATATAGTGATAGTTATTGAGGGGACAAGATACATAAAAGTAAAGGCTTCTGCAATAAAAAGTGCAGCAAGAAAGGACATGAGCTCTAGTAGCTGAATGGTGGAATGATGCGGTTTGTCATATGTGGAATGTTACATAGCCACTACATAGCCCCCTGCAGGTGTGAGACATTCTACCCTTGTGAAACAATGTTTGTTAAAGGGCAAATACTGAATTAGAAAAAGAAAAAAAATACCAATTTTGTGAAGTCTTAAGTCATATTTTGATCATCTATTTATGTACAATAAAATGAAGCAAGGACATGTGTATTAATGAACAGGTGAGGGATGAGTAAGTCGGCTGAATTGATTACAATGCTCTAGTATGGGGGTTCTCAACCAGTGGTACATTGGGGGTGATCAATGTCTGGTAGATAAAATGGTAAAGTTATTTGCAGGTTAATATCAGTGTTGCTGGGGCATTGTTTCTGTTAAAGCTGATCACACCTGTTTTCATTACGCTATAAACTGATCTGAGCAACCACCATTCTGTGTATTCTTGATACGGGCAGAGCTGTAGAAATGGTAGCAGCATCCAGTTTCATAGGGCTGGATCCAGACGTAAGTAAGTGCTTGAAATGAGTTACTCCTGGGCTAAACCATGTTGATTGCA
>WWET01000618.1:524143-550449 GCA_011038615.1 Limnodynastes dumerilii
CAAAAAAAAAAAAAAAAAAAAAAAGATTTTTTTTCAATACTTTGGGCCGTATTCACAGATCCGTAAGGTCTAGATACGCAATTATACGCACGTACGTTGCAAGGCACCACCCATGACACTGCCCTCACACGGACGGCTTTACGCAGACTTCCGCCACCATAGAGCCCCCTTATCTTTACGCTTGCATTTACGTGCATATAATACTTACAGACGTGTGTATGTAGCTAACCGCACCTTCAACTGGTCATTTAAATGCCTCCCCCCACCCACTTTAACGTAACTTTATCCGTACGGATTTCATCCACGTCCCTCCGTATATGCACGTCCCCAAGTGCGATCCACACGTACGCGCCTAATGGCCTTCCGTGCATAAAATCAACGTAAATTACTCAGAACGTAAAAAAACGCACGGAACTCCGCGCAAAAACGGATCTCTTAATACGGCACTTAGACATTATGTTCACACAAACTTCAATGTTACCTTTATAAAGCTTTAAAAAAAAAAAAAAGTTTTAAAAAAAAAAAAAAAAAAAAAGCCTCAAACAATTGTGTACATTCTGGCACCCGAACCCATGTGCTGCCGAACCAAAAGGGTGCACTTTCCAATCACAGCGATCCCAAAACACACCCTTACAGAAGTTTAGGATCCGACCCAATAGCCAATGGACAGAAAAGTTACTAATATAGGAAGATCTGAAAACATTGACATAGAACAGGTACAAAAGAGGGGACAATGTGACTCATAGAGAGACAATTAGTGCGTTCTACAGGAGAGCAACGTAACTCATGCAGAGAGAATTTATTAGAAGGTAACTTACTTAGGGAGCATACTGAGCTCTAGAATAGACTTCATCATGTGTGGGTGAGTAAATGGCAGGAACCTGTCAAAACAGAAGATACGTATAACAATGACAACATGTGCCCTTCAGCTGGTCTTCCTGGAACACACAAAGCTCGGCCTAGAAACCATCCATACTACTCTATCAATCATTTCACCCTGAGACTGCCAGGCTGCATAGACAACTTTGAAGTTGGGAGGAGGGGGTGATGCCGCTGCAGTGAACCCTTGTCCACCTTGGCTGAGGAACAGGCAGTCAACTTAAGAGCTTTAGCAGTTCTGACCGTGCCCCACACACACACAGGGTGAAGCCAAGCTTGTGAACAGGTGTCCTCTCCCACTACTCTATACATTGTACACTGGGATAGAGGGAGAGCTCTGTGACGGGAAATGTGTGGTTTATGTTTACACGGCTTCTTTGTTTTTGTAGAACACTGCCATCTAGTGGTGTAACATGATCCTACTACAAGCAATTCCAAATAAACAAATCTTTTTTTTTTTTAATGACCGATTTCTGTAGATCTTTGTTAAAATATAAATATATTAATAGTGTGCAGCCTTTCCCTTCCTTAAGGTCATTGTGGCTGCTGTGGGCTTGAATGAAACTGGACCTTCTGGATTTAGCTCCATTCCTGTTATTAAACGGTGCATTAGAGATTTTCTATTGGTATGAAACAATGAGCAGAAAACCCTCATCCCCACTTATAATGTAAAATGCAGCACCAGACCACTAGGGGGCGATCCTTATAGTGTAGTGAGGAACGCTGATGACATAAAAAATAAGCTGTGACTTCAATAAGGGCTTGTAAGCATGACATTAACAGCCTGTGAAACACCACTGAAGCCTACCAGAATCTCCTGGAGACTAGTTTGGTTGTATTGATTGTTCCATTGCTTTATAATAATATAACCCAGATGTGATTTCACATGAACAGATAGCACCTCTAACAACTTACCTGTGCGTCCTTACTTGCCGTCCTCCTATCACACGACACGTCACAGTCTCGGCACATTTCAGTTTTGACGTAGGGATACATCCATTTGGGACATTGTCCATTATCTGGGAGGCATGAATGGTCCCGACAAATTTATCAGCAATGGAGACGGTCACACTGGTGGGCTTTATGCTGGTCACGGTCCCAGTGACTACTCTCCCGATCGTCTCCTCTTTCTCCCCAGTCGCGGCTTTCTCTCTTGCTGTCCAGGATGTATTTTGCACGGCCAGTAATAGACCCTGCTCCTTGTCAGTAGTCATGAGGGTCACAGAGATTTTCTTCCCCAATTGTAACTTCTCGGATTTTATTTGGAAGGTATCGTTATAGTGACACGCAATAGGGACAGCAGCCAAGTGAGCCGTATTCTCCAAGGACACGACTGCAAACTCATCTGCTACGTGCTGGACGACGGCGGAATACATGGAATCCTTAACGAACTGTGGAGGGGAAGAAAATGCACATTCATTACATGAACAAGAAATCAAAAAGGAAAAAAAAGACAAAAGACGTGTAGATATGCACACAACACATTACAATCTACCCCCCTGATCCAGGCTTCCTAATGGAAGGTGAGAGGGAGGTATTTAAATAGTGCAGTAAATGCTGAGACTCCAGTATCCCCCCTTACTTATGCTTACTGTGTATTTATCACACCATATGACTTTCTGGGTTTTCTCTGCATTTGCAATCGTATCACAATACCAATGACTTTATTTGACACAGTTACTAATCTGCACTATATTTGTCTGATGTTATTCAATCAGTAATTACTCTGCTTTCTAATTCTTTAATATTATTGAATGAAGTCTGTGTACATTCTTATTTGTAAACCAGAAGTCTGACCTATATATAGGATTGATACAAATAAGGCTATATTGTTATTTTTTTTTCTCCTGTGCAAAATATGTCTATATTGTGGTTAAATGAACCCATTACTAACCGTAAATTTGCCTATTGTGTGAAAATGACACACAAGGGATTTTTTTGATATTCCGCAAAATACCAGCTTTAAAAAAAACAAAAAAAAAAACAAATTATCAATAAAAAAGTATGTTTTAACTCCATATCTGCTACATGATAGATTCTTTGTAAACTAAGGGAAGTTTATCTCCATTCTGGCACGTAGGAATAGAGTGCGCCAACTTTAGCAGCCCAAGGTGTTATTCTAAACAGCACCAACCTTTTGTTCTATAACTTATTGCTTGATAGTGAGCTGCATGGCTGCACCCCTTAATAAGGGTTCATTCATGTGCTGCGATTATCTCCTTTTCTTTGCTAACAATTATTTCCACACCTCCCCTAAATAAAATGGGGACGGTGAAGAATCTGGATAATAGCTTAGGGCTTATACTGTGCTAGTTACAATCCCCACAGAGCAGATGCGCTTCCACCGCCAGCCCCACCTTCGGCATCTCTTCTGGATCACATGTTAGAAATGTAATACAAAGAACTCAGCCAAACACTCAGATATCTTAATGCTACAGACACTTACGGTTTCTTTGGTTTTAGTTAGCAGAGTGTCATCCAGAGACACATAAACGTGGCCTTTCAGCATGTCCACGTACAAAACCACAGTCGTCACTTTTTGTCCCAATGCCAAACTTTTTGCTGCAATCACATGTGGAAAAAAAATGTTAAGTGTAAATTTTATTGAAACACAGAAACACAACAAATAAACAGTGTCCACACATTCTTTATGGTGCATTCAAAGTAACTACTGGGCTTCTCTGACAAAATCAAGGGTCAGTACCCTGCAGACCCATATCAGACATCACAAAGCTAGACAGGTGATTGGTGGTGATATTCAGTGTTGCTCTTAAGCTATAATTAGGAGGTGTGAAGGGAGTGAGAGGGGCTCAGAGAGGCAGAAACATATTGGTTAAGGTGAGGATATGTCCAATGGCTGCTAGGGCCATACGGAGAAGATTATAAAAGGGATTTTGCTGGAAGCACCAAAGGACTACATGTGATTTTAGCTTTAAGCCATGGGGATGAATTGGGATTTGGCTGCATTATTAAGGTGGCTTATAAGGGAGCGTTTATATGTAAAGATAGCACAATTAGTGAGACTGATGAAAAAGGCAGAACAAAGGACCCCCCTGGGGCTTTTTTCTCTGCGACTTCAGTTGGGAGCATTTTGAGAGCTTATATGCACCGCACAATGATTGAATTTCTGTGACCATGTCAGGGTAGTGTCTAAGATCCTGGGCCTGATTCACAGTTAAGAATCTGCGGGGATTTAGGTGCGTGTATTTAGGAAGGGGTACGCTGCACGAGTAGTAACTTTTTCCACAATCTACGTTGGACTTAGGAACGGGAATGCTGCGAATCACCACTACGGACCTAAAGCCGCTAGGATCGTAGTAACTTACGCAGGAAGAGGCGTGTCGGGAATAATTAAGTCTGCAGGTAAGAAGATTGGGTGGAGGGAGGCATGTAAATGGGCGCAGTTATTCACTAGTGTTCGTAATTAGACGCCCTGCGCACTCAGCTATGAGCCTAAGGAAAAGGGAGCCCTATCGCACTCATAAGTCTCTTCAGAACCTAAAACCGGGTCATGCCTTGGGAGTCACCTTGCTACTAGTTGCGTATATTTAAGAACCAAATGCTTTCATACGTGTGAATCAGGCCCCTCTGAGCCTTATCACAATCACCAAAGTCCTGTGTCCAAACCAATAGGGGTGACAAACACAAGCCATTATTGGTATTACAGCAATGTCCAAAGAGCACGACTGCAACAAAGCAACCATCATATTATAAATAGGCTCTAAAAGGAAACACTGTACATACAAACAACCAAAGAGCGACACATAACACACACTTACCACCGCAGAGGAACACATAGGAATTACCTGTCTGCTGGTGTATGGCTGAGATTTTCTGACAGCCTGTAATGTGGCCACCACTGAACAGGACAGAACCCTCTTCTTCTACCTCCTCAACTATTAGTTTCAGCTTCTTCCCCGGTACCACCGAGCAGAGATTCTCTCCTCCGTCTGCACTCTCTAGGACACAACAATATAAAGAAACATTACAGTGGAATAAAAATAGGACTATAAAACGCAGAAAGATACAGCTTCTATACATTAAGCACTACTAACGGGTCAATGTCCTTTCAATATGATCAGAGATGCCAGTATTATATTATGTTTGTCTCTATTTTTCAATTACAGCAATGAACTCGTTTACTATGAAAGGACCATACTTACAGTACAAACAACAGAACTGCAGCGATTCTTACGCTATCAGAATTTGCAGCTGCAAAATATCACAGACGCCTGATAATTCCCGGCACCGGTGACGCAACTAGCGGTGGTGCAGCAGCTACAAGGTCCGGAGGGGAGGAGACAGCCGCCCCTCCCCCTTCACTCACAGAATATTAAGCAAGCTGTCAGTTACCGGCAGCTTAAAACAGCCGTTTATAAATACACAACAAGTAGCTGAGAGCAGAGAGCTGCTAGCAGTACATTTATAATCAGCACTCAGCTCTCATACACAGACTGCTGAGCACAGTTTCTTCCATGCCCCGCCCCCATCCAGGTCACAAGACGGCAACAATCACATTGTAGGACAGTGTTGGCTAACCTGTGGCACTCCAGGTGTTGTGAAACTATGCCTTAACTGCAAAAGCATAGCAGATACCTGACAATGCATGCTGGGAATTGTAGTTTCACAACACCTGGAGTGCCACAGGTTAGCCAACACTGCTGTAGGAGGTAATTAGGCCGATTAAACCCTATACAAGTCCGACGTCTACACATCCCACTACAAATGATAAAACAGATTCTTAGAGATTATTCCAAATAGAAATTGATGTTGCAGGATTACGGAATATAGATTTAATGTTCATCGTGTATTAGAAACTACCAACATGGTTTTAAATGTAAGAAGATGATTAGATTTTACTTATGGGATACAACACAGACCTGTGGATTCTATGCCTGCTCTGAATCATGATCAGTGTACTTTCTAGGACGGAGAAAGTGCGTGCCAACTATAAATTCATTCCCCCTCCTGCCAACCATATGCCCTTAACATAACCCGTAAAACTGTGGAGGCTGAAGAACACTGGTATAAACGTGACTCACGGTCTCTGCTGATTAAGCTCCTGATTAGCTGCAGTTCGCTGAAAAGCAGCCTGAGACGTGAGAAGCTCTCCGCCACGCGGTTATCGGGCGCACACTCCGACATCTTCATGGTGAGCAGGAAGCGCTTCTTCTCCTCATCGACTTTTGTTACCTTGGCAACCACCGTCTGTCCTATGACAAAATGGTCGTTGATGTCCGTTACAAACTTGTCGCTGATAACCTAACGAGGAAAAAACAAAAACATTGTGACCAAAATAAAACTTTAAAAAGGAATTAAGAGTAAAACGTTTTTTTATTTATATAGGATCAAATGCTTGCTCAATATCCGTGTGTGTGTCGAAATGATACAGGGTGTAATGGGACAGAGGCTGGGATATGCTGGCAGTGTAACAAAGTCTATCTCCCAGCAACTTCTCCTCCTGTCAAGGCCCGAAACATGCAGGGAGAGAGAGAGGGGGACTGTGCAGCACAGCTTCTCCCTCTGCAACTCCCTTGCACTGACCAGCGCTGGCTCACAGAGAAGCTGCAGGACTATGCAGGCTAGCTGGGTAAGGATAGGAAGGAGGCTGAGCTATGCTGACAGCATGACCTGTCATGTCAGCATAGCGCAGCCTCAGAGTCAAACAAGGTGGAGGGGGAAAAAAAAGCAAAAGAAAATCCAGAAAAAAGTAAATTAGATAAGACAAATTGATGGCTTTATTATTGGCAATATAAAATACAATATATGCACCTGCTCCTTTATTACTTGTCAAACCTCATGGCAGTGATGAGCTCCTAATAAATTGATAGGCAGCATCTCCACTATTATTGCCTGTGCTGTTTGAATACAGATATATAGAACACCCGGGCTAAAAATAGCACACAAGTGATCTTCTTTTGAGAAGAAAGATCTTAAACTTTTGGTATGTAGCATTTAATTATCTCTGAGGAGAAAAGTCCATGGTCCATAACCCAGCTGATGCTTTATGAATGTGCATGAACCAAACGATTTTGCAATATTCAAATTGGCATCGAAATGCTAAACACAGAGACTGATTGCATCTATTGCTTTCCATTCCACGTACTTAAAGCACATCCTATTACTAGAAAACCAGTTCAGTCGTGCCGACGTTTTTAACAAACCCTGGCAGCCAGATACAAAAGCAGATATTTAAAAGGAAGAGGTGTAATAGAACACGAGGACATGAATATAAACTGGAGGGTGGTAGATTCAGAGGATAATTACTTCACTGAAAGGGTGATAGATAAGTGGAATATTCTCCCATCTGAGGTGGTAGAGGGTAACAGTAGAACAGTGTAAACATGCTTGGGATAAATATAAGGATATCCTAAACCTCAAACTAAGTTAAGGGTAAATAGAGTCTAGGGTCAGTATAGTTTTAAATAAACTGGGCAGACTAGATGGGCCGTGTGGCTCTTATCTGCCGTCACTTTCTATGTTTCAGATACAGCAATGAACAGCCTGTTCTAGTGACACATAGAGGCCGATTCCTTTATCAGTTATTAAACTTCACTTTGAAGAAAATAACCCAATAAAAACAGTGGGTTGAGGACATGAATTTTCATGATGAAAACATGAACAGTACTTATATGAATGTAACAAAATGTTTTTATTCATTATGTTAAGTGATGATACATAGACATTGACAATCCGTATTAATGCAATGCTTGAAATAAAGAAATTAAAAAAAACAAAAAACAAAAAAACAGTGGGTTGACAGTTATTGAATGACACTATAGAATACACAGCTTGTGTTAACACTATGGTAACACAAACACAAAAACACACAGAGAAAGACTAAAGGAATTAAATGAGGAACTAATGTATAGCTTGAGACAGAGAAGGGAGAGGAGGGTATGATACTAGCTTTCAAGTATAACAAGGGGTGTAACAAGATACAGGAGGGTGACATTTTACATAGGGAGAGATGTATTAGAATAAGAGGGCGAGTGTATAACTGGAGGGGGTAAGTTTAGAGTAAGTGTGCAGTCAGTATGTTGTTTTTTTAAATTGAGCAGACTGGATGGGCCAAGTGGCTCTTATCTGCCGTCACTTTCTTAGTTTCTATGTAACACAGCGACACATGGCAAGGACTTACCGATTTAGGGACCAGGCCAACCAGTCCGTATGGGAATTCCACAAACAAACCATACGGCATTATGTTCTTCACACATCCAGTGAGTAACATCCCAACCTGCACCTCAGAGATGTCTTTCACGCAGGGTCCCGATTCCATGAATGATATCAAGGCAGACTTCTTTGTCACTACCTGAAGCACTGGTGAAGGACTACATAACAGTCATCATGTGTCACTATCCTAAGCCGGATTCTTAGGACGCTCTGGTAGACCAGAATTAAAAGTGAGGACTGCAGGAGGATTCTTAATACTCAGTGAGGGAGGCACTAAAATACATTGGGCTGGATCCAGACTTAAGTAAGTGCTTGAAATGAGTTACTCCTGGTCTAAACCATTGCAGGGGGAGTCATATTTCATCTGTTGCAAACAGTATTAGAGTTGAGAGGTGATGTTTCCCAGCCCAAGTCTAAATAACAGTGTGACAGTAAAGCTGGTCAGTATCTGTGTGCAGTAAGCAATTCAAAGATATATCCCTGCATGCAAAGAATACAATTAACTTGACTCCCCCTGCAATCAACATGGTTTAACCCAGGAGTAGGATCCAGCCCAATATACTAATTAATGTAAGCACTAAAGTGTAACTGTGATGCCGCCTAAAAGCAAATAACTGCTGTAGGAGAAACTGCACAGCAAGAAGCAGCAAAAAGATGAAGGGCAGGAGCGGGATAAAACCCGATGACAAACTGTGACCAATGATCAAAGAGAACGCAAACATATCCCTGCTTGCAAAGAATACAATTACCTTGACTCCCCCTGCAATCAACATGGTTTAGCCCAGGAGTAACTCATTTCAAGCACTTACTTAAGTCTGGATCCAGCCCAATGTTCTAAAATGTTGGTAGACACTGTATGCTTTGTACTCCTATCTTACAACTTATGTCTGTCCTATTATCAAAAGCTAAAAAACACAAGTGTCCAGTGTTGTGTGAGGAGGATATTATACTCCATATTCACGTCGCAATAATTCAGCCGCCAGCCTCATGATTACACAATTAAAGAGATAACAGGATATACAGAATGAAATGCTATAAAACGAATAAAAGGATACTTTCTTAAATCTGAAGTTACTGAGACACATGGCTCCAGTCAGGGTGTCCCCCTCCTTAGTGCAGTTCCATAAGAGCTCACAATTGTTGATGTAGTCAGACAGATGAGCTTTAGGAAGTAATGCAGGCGTTTCCTCGGGCAGAATCAATGCAGTCAATCCAGTGTCGCTCTTGCTTACAATTCTCACATCCACAAGCTATCGGGTGGTGGGAAAAACAAAAACACTTAAATTCTAACAACAGAATTCAAACTACATTTTGGTTAAAAACGACCAGACTGCTAAAAGAATGGGTCCACAAAGACGTAAACTCAAAGTGGAAGAAAGTACACAAACACAGCAATGATTTGCCCACCTGCAAAGACACTACGCTCAGTAATAGAATGAAGGATCGCTATAAGAGGCTCTGTGGTGGTCGCTTTTGGCAAGTGCAAATAATTCTGATAATATTTCAATAAAGAGACAATGGAGAAACAGACAGGACAACGTTAAGAAATATTCAGCTTGTGCAAGTAGGAAAGGCACAAACTCTCCTCTGCCATTAGTTATAAAATTTAAAAAACACTGTTAATATTTATATCTAGTGGTCAAAAGAACATGTATCTTGCTTTATTAATCAGCAGGGTTATAGTAACAATACATGGCTAAGAGAAATCACTGCTCAGCTGATCAATTTATTATCTGTTGTAGCTCACCATCTAGAACGGACAACAACAGAGGGTATCTTGGATAGGGAAAAACACAGATATACTCTGTGAAATAGAGCCAACACCAGATAAGACCAGCATGAACTGTCTGTACATACCTTGCCTATTTCATAGCAGGCTGTATCCTTTTTACCATCTTGCCTCGGTTTTGTTTCTCCGTCCTCACCCTCTTCGAGCATCTTGAAAGACAACAGCAACGTCCCTTTTTCTGGGTTACACTCCAGAACTCTCACTTTCTTCACCTGCATATAACACAACAACGTGAGTCGTGCACATGGATCACTAACATAAACTGTAAAACCTGCACTGTACTGTGACCAGGCGAGAGCCAGACAAACATCAGGAGTCAAAAAGCCAACGTGCCTTATTTAGCTAGACCAAGGAGTAGCTTCTGTAGAGGCGATTAGTTGTATATTTCCTCTTTAAAAGCTCTTATTGGCACGCGGTCTGATTGAAAGCATGCATTAACCATCTCATGAGACTTCAACGCATGCTCCTTCAGGTGCCTATTAGTGAGCAGACACAGGCAACTTGCGGCTCTCCAGGTGTTGCGTAAATACAATTCCCATCAAACCTTGTCAGGTACCAGCTATTCTCTCGCAGATAAAGCATGCTGGGACTTGTAGTTCCACAGCACCTGGAGAGCCGCAGGTTGCCTATGTCTGTTATAGAGGATCATAGTCTACAGATCCTCTTTGGATAAGGAGTACACATTACCTGCCCTTCATAGAAAGCCTCTGCCGGTGAGGGGATATACTCCGTGCTCAGCTCACGAACCGGTGCCAGTCCATGAACGTCGTTATAGAATTTAATAATGCATCCAAAGTCTTTGACCGACCAGATGAAGCCGTGGGTCACCAGGCCAGGCTTTGCATCCTCATAGCTGCAGATAAGTGGTAGCTTGGAATTTATCATGGTTTTCTTCCGGGTCAGAATGATCTTCTTTGCTGATGGAACCACAGTTAATACCTACAAGTAGCATTAAGAAAATAGAATGAGTATCCAGGATGCTGGTCACACGTCAGCCCTTCTTCTGCTCCGGTCAGGAAACTCTCACCCGGCATTTAATCTTGCTTCCAGGAGTGTATTTCTTCTCAGGGTGCTGCAGAGAGACATCTGCCAAATGGAGACGGGGAACCAGCCCAGTGAGGCGTTCAGTGATATTCACTACCATTCCCACAGATCCAATGCTGCCAATAGTACCCTGCAGAAGAAAGAGCAGCATTTTATTATATAAATGACTATATCATACCAAGAACAGTTGTTAAAAAATGGTAGATGTTTTCAGCAGTTGCCATTCCTTTGGACCTCTGGTTTCAAGCATATAGAAGCGTTATAACGCGCAGATATTTTTCATAAATTGCCCGTCTATACTACTATGGTAGTCTGACTGAATGGTCATTTGCAAGACTCTTAACAGCCAAAGCCTCCATCAACGTGAGTGAAAGGGATTTACACATCTCAGCAGTTCTGTAAAAATACTACACCTTCTACAGCAGATCATAGAGGTGCAGCGGTCACATGACCCCTCTGTTCCTTCTACACAAACCACTTTGATCTCCAAACAAACAGGTAGAGAACCTCTTAATGCAAGGCCGCAATTCGGCTAAGTGGCTTACTGCTAAAGAACGGGAAAAGTCACTCCTCCCAATGCCATCACAGACAGCTCTAGTCAACAAAACATAGTTGATATTATCTATGGCAAGGGTTCTTCCATAGATGTACACTTTACACATGAAGTTTCATATTACTTATTGAGATTCTAAATCATTAGCACTTTAGTATTAGGATTTTAACTACTATATTCTTGCTAAATCTTAATTTATAGTAAGCGGTCTGCATTTGAGGTAATAGGAAGGCTGCTTTTCAGTAGGAGTGTCTTCATCAATTACTTGTTATTATGTAACTGAAGCGGGTAGCGGTATAATATGTAATGTGGGATGAGGCAGGTAAGTAAAGGAGATTTTTGCACAGCGGTACTTCACCTGATTCTTTAGCGAGTAAGCGATACTCACAGAAAAAAAGGTTGAAAACCCCTGATCTATGGAATATATCTCATAAACATTAAACAATACAGTCAAAAAATACCATGGTTAACCTTTTATCCTATCTCCTAACGGACCCTACCCCAGTTTCTTTTTAACTAACTTTTTTTTTTGTAAGTTGCAAATCATTTACCATCTGTACGCTGCTTTCCCCACCAAAGGAATATTTCTGTTTATAAAAAAAGATTTTTAAACACAAAATTCAAAAAAATTCTCTGTTCTGGGGTTTCAAAGACTGGATTTGTGAATCCTTTCTAAACATGTCACTAAAAGGGCTGAATCAGAGCTGTATAGGGGGTTTGCAGTGGTCCTATATTGCCACTAATGCTCTATACATGAATGAAAACGCTAGTATAACAATAATAATAATAATAATAATAATAATAATATTCAGCAGATCGGAAAATCCAGTGAGAATGAATGACTTTACCTCTAGAATTTGACCAGCATGTACATCATCGTGTCTCAAGTAAAGTTCTGTGACAACATCTCTAGAAACAAAAATAAAAAAAGACACATTATTAGTATTTTGGAGAGACAGGCATACAATGACATACTGAAACATAGGTGTGGGAGGAACAGGTACAGACACTGTGATAGTGGCCTCAGAGAAAAGCAAAATCTCTTACTGTTTAAAAGAGAGCAGAAGAGTCTCATCCATGGGGCTAAATCCCACCACTCGCCCGGTGTGGACTGAGCCTACTTTAAACTTATTCAAACCACCGGAATCGTTGGACACAATAAAGTTATGTTTCTGCAAAAAAAAACAAAAAAAAAACACAGGGAAAAAATATCAGTTTTATATTAACATAGTTATTGCATACAAGTGGAATCTGAGGACTGGACCCCTAACCCCTGCACCACAAACAGATTTTGCCTGCTAGATGCAATGCGCTTGAGCATTCCAAATGTTCCGCGATGGATCTCTAGGAGTACGGAACTAAGTTCCGTAGGCCTGGAGTTCTGTCCGTCAGGGAGGTGTATCCACACCAAACGCCTGTAAGGAGGTTAGGGGGAGCATTTAAATTATACAGCATGGGTGGATTTTAGGGGTTACGTATGGATCAACAGTCATGAGCTTGCCACCTAAAGTCCGCATGAGAGGGGAGTGACAGTGAACTGCCTGATCTCCGTGCGTGCAGTAAACGGATCCAATGCTGGGGGTTACAAGTAATAGGAGAAATTTACTGACAGAGTGAAACGTCCCAGATCACGACCAGAGAACTGCGTGTATTTTGTAACTTGTGGATTGGTTGTGATCATGCGTTACTTTATTCTTCTTGAAAAACTCAATTAACAAAAAAAAAAGATAAGAAAAAAACAGAAAGACACCTAAACATTACAAAATTCGACAATGAACCTGAGCCTGGAAAAAGTAATCGATGTGGATTATATACTTGTTGGTTCGGTCATCCGCACTGCACGAATGATAACGCTGAAATAACAGGCGAGGGAACATTTCCTTCTCTTGCACATTTTATATGTTTTGCAATAAATAACAAAACCAAAAAAACCCATTAAGGAAATGTTGAACCTCTATAGCCTGAGCAGCAGTGAGCCCCAGGGGGAACATAAGATAACTAAAAGGATTTATCGAAACTTACAAATGCAAAACCAAGCGTGTCTTCATCCAGCGTAAACACTGCTCCCGCACTCTTATGCAGCTTGTTCACGACGCAGTTCTCGTGCACTGTGCCAATCCAGTGACTGGTTAGTTGTTTCAGAGGGCTGCCCGGCTGCAGGAAAGACTTGCGCAGAGTCAGTCTTACGGACTTTGACGATCGATCAATCCACAGGATGCAAGCTTTCACCTGGAAGAGACCAGAGGCATCAGCTCAGCAGCAGTATACAGACAGAATCTACTGGGATAGCGCAGGGTTACAACTGAAAGGCATTGGTTATCCTCTAGCACAGAGGATAACAGGAAAAAAACAGATGGCAGAGGGCATATTTAATAAAATATGTTGGGGACTGAATGGCACATGTAAAAAAAAAAAAAAAAAGAATCAAAAAATCATTACAAAAGTAATTAATAAATATATGGAGAGAGGGACTGTCTCTGCATAATATTGTAATGTGTTTATTCTGTCCTCCTCCTTCAGTTGAATATTGAGTAGGCCCGATCCAGAAGTGAGCGCGAGCCAGCTGACATGGCGTTCTGAGCTGAAGACTATGCAGTCAATTCAATTCTGAGCGCAATTTGACCGTAGGCGGTTTACATTTTAAGGAGTAAGAGCTCCCGATCCACAGCCGAATACATGTGAAAGAGGACAGTTTACATCAAAACATTTGCACCAGCCACAGGTCATGTCTAAGTCCAGGGGGCTCTCATTTCGTGACCAATACTTATTTTACCCTTGCGTTAGGAGGTGACACTTGAAGCGCATTACAAAGGGTCATACATTGTTGACTGTTTGCACATTTGAAATCATTTCTATGTACAATAAAATTGTATGTTTTATTTTTTGTTTTAGTGCGTTAACAAGTCTATTAAAGTGTTCGCTCTATTAATAAACAGTCAGCATTACATTGCATAACCCTTCACTTGTGCAACGTATTTGGCAACCCAGCTGCATTGATCTTAGCTGCTGCACGCTACGTGCCAGGATGGCTTGCAATTCAGAGGCATGGCACGCTGCCGGTCCCACCTTTACAAACACTGGGCCGGACCCTAAACTACGTACGCGAGCGATTTTACGCTAACCACTGACATAAAATAGGCCACTAGTATTTACTGCACATGTGCACGGCAGATGCTACGCCATGTAACTCTGAACCTACCACGTACCAGCCACGTAGCAACAGTGGGCCTGATCCAGACCTACGCCAATGCGCTGTGCTTACTAAAGCACAGCGTATCGGCGTTCACTTTCCCCGACACTCCCCCTGTGCGGGCGTATGGCCCCTTCCTTACGCCAGGTGAAGGCTACCCTAACTTCAGCCGGCGTAAGGAAGGGGCCATACGCTCGCACAGGAGCGTATGGCCGTCTAGTCCGCCCTCCCACCTTCATTTACCTACCTCCCCCCGCCCACCTACACTAACCTGAACGTAAAGACGCTAGGGACGCCCGATCCACGAGTGGGCGTTGCCAAAGCGACGCCGCGCAACATCTGCCCGGCGCATGCGCAGATCGGCTTTTCAGCCGATCTTACGCTTATGTCCGCCGTCCTAGCCACGGCGGGCGTAGGTCTGGATCAGGCCCATTTTAACTACGACCGAAGGGCCGTGACATCCATACGACACCCGTAATTGCGCTTGAGGCGGCATGAGGCATTTAAAATCGTGCAGTATGGGCGGGCTTAGGCAGTTACGTACGTGCCGCCTTTACATACGTCAGTACTAACGCTTTGAAAAGTTGAGGTAGGGTTTATGAAACGTAAAACGGCCAAAGTATGTATGAGCGAAGGGAGTGCCTAGAAAATGTGCTACACGCTGAAACGTAACAAGCACTTAGGTCTGGATCTACCCCACTGTCTGTCATCTATCTTACGAATACGGATTTCGTAGTATCAGGTAACTGTGAGCTGAAGAAATACATACCTCCTGATCATTCTTGTAGGAGTTACTTTTCTTAGGCTCAAAATGCAAGAAATCCACAACACCCTTGTAGGAGGACAGGAAGGATACGTTGATGTGATCTGGGCAGACCTGGAACCAGAAGACAAAGCAGTAATTTAGATGATCCATTAACCAGCATCTAATATAGAATTCAGCATCTTCGGGTAAGTTTACCTTCTGAATCTGAGCTTTCACCACAAGTCCAGGCAGCAGATTATTTAGAGTCCATTGCTGCTCCGCTGTGGCGACAGCTGCGGCCACATCAGACTGGCTGACCGACAGACGCACCACTCGCCCATTGACTTTTACTTCATCAATCACACAGTTTAAATACTGTCCAATGCGTAGAGCAGCATCTGTGTACACAAAGCATGGCATATGCAATGAGCAAAAGTTCCCTTCACCTGCATGAATAAGTCATGCACCTACTAGACTAATGAAACGATATGCTTTCTTCCAGTACAATGTGGATGAAGCCAACAAAATAGCCACCTCCAATATATGATGCTTTATGCTGTCTTAATGTCAACTCACCTTTGCCGATTTGATTTAAATAGACCAGAGCCTTTTGACGAGGCAAAAAAGCTTTAGTCCCACCAACTCCTATTTCAATGAGATATCCGTGATCCTCCACACTGGACACAAAGCCAGACAGAAGCTACAGAGAACATAATCAGTTATAACACTCCACAGGGCAACACGGGGAAAGAATTCCCCTAAAGGAAAGTCACAACAAACAAAGCATTCAGAGGACGTACCATGCCCGAGTGCAGAGAAGAAGAAGCAAGCTCTGCATTGACCAGTTTAGGGTTCAAGGACAATTTGATGCTGTGGAAGCCACCAGAAGTAGTCTCCAAATTGCTAATTGTGCATCTTACCAACATTCCAGGTGCAAACAGACTGGACAGAGGCACTAAACCCTGCAATATAAAGCCACAAAATCAAATTCAAATCGACTGCATGTAATAAATGGCATCAACCTTCTACACAAGATGCTAAAAGAAGGTATTTTTGGTACAAGGGTGTGCTATACATGTGACTGCTTTTTAACCACTACTTTTTATATGTTAAGCCAGGGGTGGGGAAGAAAAAAAGCGGCGATGGCCGGAGATCCAGCTGCTACTGCATGCAGGCTGCTCCCCAATGAGTGTCCTGATCAGGATCCAGGAATACGGAGAGTTTCAGGGTCCAAGGTGCCACCAGGGACCCAGGAGCAGATTGTGATTTGGAGCCTGCAGGACCCTGCCGTGGATGCAGCCCTCACCTCTGCAGCGCTGGAAGAGGGCAAAGTGATTTTATGGCCTAGTGCACCGGAGCTATGGGGGGCATGTCTGGTAGCCAACCCACACCCCAGCTCAAGTCCCATCTGCTAAGGGCCAGACCAAATGATTACATGGCCCTCGGACTGGAGGATCCTCAGTCCTGGGTTATACCAATAGATCAGTTTCAGATCTTCGCTCTTGCTGCATTCAGAGTTCTGAGCACAGCTGTATGGGAGATCCGAAGCCAGATCCCCATGTTATCCTGACTCCGGTGCAGGCAAGTGGAGGCCACTCCGCACATTCATATGGTCTACCATAAGAGCGCCTACATAAATTAAGGATGTCTTGAAAATCTGGATAGGGCGTAACAGCATATTGTCAATAAACCCCCCCCCCACCCGCCACACACCCGCCACCTTGTGTTCCCGACACACGCTTCATGCAACCCTATTGGAAAGACTTCCAGCACAGAAGTCTGGATCCTGAGCATCCAAATCCATGCTGGGAGTCTGTGGCACGTACATGCCCCAACTGTGAAATGGGTGCACTTTCCGCTGGCAAGGAGTGGGAAACGGCCCCTTTCCATGGTCCGGATTCACAGTTATGTAGTTTTCGTCTTACTTATGTTGTTTAAAGAATTGAGCTACTACACATGTGTAGTAGAGTAAATAAGCCATCTATGTACCATTTCTGTACGTAGATTGCGTAAACACGGTCTAAAGAAAACATACGTAAGACGAAATTACTATGTAACAGTGAATCCGGACACATATGTCTGGATCCGATCCCAGGTGCCAAAAATGTCCGATCCCGGGTTTGTCTTCCAATAGTCATTCACATACTTTTGGAGCAGTGCAGAACACACCTGCAGTCTGCTTTTCAGGAAGCTACAAGGAGTATTGCAGTATATCCCTGACCATTACGTTATTTTATTGGGTGGCTTTGGAGCTTTAACATATCAAACATAACACCATTCACCCAATATCAGATCAAAAGGGTCATACAAAAATAGATACTCAAGTGTCACACAGTTATGTGACAACACAATACACACAAGAAACCAGGAGAATATGGGCAGTCTGTGTGTCAGGGCAGTTTCATATTACATCAGCACAAGAAAAGCAAAGGACACCTGCAGCATTCCAAATGTCGGAGAACTACAAGTCCCATCATGGGTATTAGTTGTCTATTTTATTGGAGCATACTGGGAGTTGTAGTCTCCCAATACCTGCCAAGTTCCCCCCAAAAACTGTAGATTTTCACCAACCACAGATTAATAACCTCTTACCTCTATGGGATCCTCCTTTTCCACCTGCTCATTAAGCATGTTTGTATAAGCCTCACAGATATTTGTTGCCTGTACATAGCCTGTTAGGCCATATGGCAAGCTTATGACCAATTCAAAATCTTTGGCTTCCTTTACGCAGCCCAGGAACAGCATCCCAACACTGAGATCCTGGAACAACAAATAGCTTGTTTTAATACTTTTTTTTGTTTTTTTCTGTTTATAAAAAACACATGTATGATTTATAGTGTTTAGGATGAACATTTATTTGGTTGGTGCAGTGTTGTCTCTCCAAGTCACAGAATGCTGGCGCAGCACAAATGCATTCAAATTCATTTTACTATAACAAATGTGGAACATAATATAAATACGTTTATATCCAGAAGAGTTTGTATATTATACAGGCTATCTGAGAACCTTTATGTTGATACCAGCAGAGCAATGAACCGTGGGTGCTTCCGAAATATCAAAAAAGACTGTATGACAAAGTTCATACATCAAATAGCTCACTTACCTTATACCTCAGTAGATCCACTGCTCTCTCTTTTAAAACTTTTTCAGGTTTATCAGTAGCTGCCTTGTTTTGAATTTCTTTCTTCTTTTTCTTCTTGATACCATGCTCCTCTTCATGTTGTGTCTAATTTAAACAAATAGAATGTATTATAGAACTTATCTAACGGACACAATAAAAAAGCACATGCATGGCAACCCTTAAAAAGCTTTGCTGATGCTAGTGCAAGAAACAGACAAGTTACAGATATTCTTTATCAGGTTAATTATTATATCTAATGTTTGGCATTACGTAACTGCAGTCAGTAACCTGGATAGAAGAAAAGAAGTGCTCAAAAACAAAAAAAATAAAAGAGTTGCATAGGCTTTAAAATAATTATATTTTAAATGTGAGTGTATACGTACAGAAAAGAGGTTGTCATCTTCTAACTGTCTCTTCTTGGGAGCATTTTCATTTTTCTTTTTTTGGGAGCCCCCTCTAGGGAAACTCTCTTCCATATCTTCTATCGTTTTGTATCTCTGTGATGAGAGAATGAAAAACAATAAAAAATAAAATAAACATGTCCCTCATTAGACTGGACCAATGCTGTAAATACAAATTAATTGCACTAACGGTCAAGGGCTCCAATGAATAAATCATGTTTTCATTACTTTTATAATCAAATACTATTTTTTGACACAGCTAAGTGCAGCTCTATGCAACATTCCAAAGAAGACTGGTTCATACTACTCCATAATTAATAGGATGATTAAACTGAAACATACATACAGATAACACAAAATTATTTTCACAATATATATCTATATACAATCATCAATTGTTTATCCCTACGGATACTTGAAGAAGCACTGTTAAACAATGAAAAAAATGTAAGGAGCACTGTTAAAAAAAAAACTTAATTTCGATGTTTATGTTTTGTGTTTAATATGTTATGTCCAAACAGTAAAAAACATTCTTAAACTAAATCATATTCTATATTTTCAAAGTACAACTATTATCTTTTGCAATAACTATAGTACAGTTTTTTGCCCAATAATATTAAATATCTTATATATAAAATTAATTGTTCTGTATTATTGTTTTTCTGTCCAGTTATGCAGCGATTGGGATGAAACAAACGCAAGGTGATCCAGTTAGATCCTGGCCAGGTTTAAGGGGAAAGTTAAAGTTCCTGGTAGGACCTCCAATTGGTGTACGCTGGGCAGAACTTTGACCCGTGAAGCCTGTCCTGGACCTTCCACTGGATGGATTTTGATGAAAACATCACAGAGGGGTTGGGGATTAGGGCTACTGGCAAGACCCCAAAAACAAAATCCACACTGGGCAGCCACCTCGCGGGTGTGTTGAAAGAGCTGCTGATTATATTTAAATTGTTGAAATTTACCTCAAACTCACTGATAACTTAATAAGTTGAAGAATTAAACCCGGGCAGTTTGGCTAGTGAAATATATAATCATATGGCCATCCTAAAAACTGTAAAAAAAAATGACTGTACTTCCACCATCCTGCAATGCATTGACTGTACTGTAAACTTTTTCCTCCATATTTGTTATGCTATTTAAGTACTAAAGTAAAGAAACAATCTATATGTTTTTCAGAAAATAAGGAAAAAGCGTATCACACAACATTAAAATAAATTATAACGGTTTTGATTTTTACTAGTGGAAACAAACCATTTCAGTCGGTGACAGGAAGCTGATGTCAATAGTAAGCACATCTGTACCAGCAGTAATGTGGGACTTGTATGAATGAAACAGTGTGTGGACATGCCAGGATTTATACCACACCGGCCACTGCATGTTTAGGCTTTGTTTATGTACCAATATATAAGGAGAAATTTTTTTTTATTTTTTTTTAAAGCAACTTTTAATTAAAAATAAAAGAGATGATGTCTAGCAGTTAACACAGGCCCATATACCTAATAACAACCCTATGAAATATAATGGTATAATGTTAATCTCTACTCACCAGCGACGTGCCACTGATTAACCCTTGTTACAGCCTGACTTCCTCAGAAACATGCAGCGAGAATACCCACGTGTGGCACCCTTACAATTCACCCGGAAGCACAAGGTCCGCAGGAGCCTTTTCGCTGCCGGAATTTCCTGTTCCTGTATGGGGGGGGGGCGTCGCTGAAGTCACCTTCCAATTCTCAGACACAGCTCGAGCGTGACAGCCAATAGGATAAGTGAAAATGTTGACGGGCGGTTGCAGCAGCCAATGAAAGAAGACGATGGCTAGAAAGCGAGAGTCCGGCTACAGCGGGCGCAGTAGACAGTGGTGAAGGGCACAGAGCACATCGCTGCGAGTACAGATAGGTGGGTACCAGGCATAGGCCACACGGAGCGAATATTATGCTGCTTGTAAAGCTCTGTCTGGTATTATATGTGTGTATTGGTGCTTTCTCATTGTAATATGCACATGTCAGGCAGAATATCATTATAACCTTTCTATAATTAGTGGGGCCTCCATGACATTACAATTAAAACATATTAAGATACCAGTCTAGACCTCAGCTAAACCAGCTTGTTATGTAAGGGGTGCTAATTTATTTTAATTCTATTGTATGCAAGGAAAACACTCTACTTATTATTTGTACATTGCCTTAATATGTTTTTATATAGGGCCAGCAGATAAACAAGACTAGGTAGTAACAAACAGACTGATAAGCTTACACTCCATAAGACAGTGGGTTTGATACATAAGGACAAGTGCTTTATATCACACAATGGAGCATGCTGGGTGTATGGTAAAAGGGAACAGTGCACTGTATGATCCAGTCACACAGCAGAGATGATGGAATTTTTTATGTGTGTGTGGGTTTGTGTTAATAATGTAATGGAAAGGCAAAGTGGTGGTTGTTATGGTAAATGAAGCTTAGGAAAGTTGAAGAATCTGATAAGATTGTCTGAAGAGGTAAGTTTTATACTGCAGGGAGTTTTATTTAATCTAAATCAGAGTTTAGTTTAGAAACTTCACTTTTCAATTCTAATTCAGCCTTCACAACTAAATTTGCCTCCCCTTGCAGTTCAACATGGGTACTGTGCAGGTCTACACTTGCACATAGAAAAAGTGTAAGTGCTGCTCTGGATCAGCCCCCATCTCTATGGTTTTTCTTTAATCTATGACTGTATACATGTGGCCCTCTGGGATGTTCTCTGTGGCCCCCAGTTACCTTATGTGTGTTGTCATGTGTGGTATAGCTTGTAACACTGCCATAAGGTTGCAGGTGGTATTGTATTCCGTAGCGCTGTTTTTTCTGGTGCATAGAAACACCCCAAAGACAATATAACTTAAATATCGATTTTAAATGTTACCTAGAAGATTTAATAGAAGATTTGACAAGGAAATCACCTAATATAAATTGGATAATCTATATGTTGGATGTTTGTTGAGAGAGATGCTACAGTGTATTGTGGTTATAATTAATTTTTTAATCTGGCATAAAGACCCTGATGCATGCACAAAAAAATATTCAATTCAGGTTTAATATTTAATTTCCTGTATGTTATTGTGACTAAATAATTGGTGAAGCATGTGCTTGTTTTGTCTAATTAATCATATTTAATGCACTCCTTTTTTTGTTGGGTGCTAAAATTCCACACCTTTAATCAGGGCTCGAAGTATGAAATGCTATAAATCTCCATTTACTTCTATTTTCATACTGCCACTTCTAAATGTCCACTTCGACCACTGCCTTTAATAACATAAAAGAGAGGATTCGATCTGCAATAAGTGTTTAAAATTAAATTGTGAAAATCGTCATTAAGTATGTGGTATAGAGTGAAAAAGAAAGTAGTGTATATACACACTGGGTTTGGCTTTTTTTTTTAGCATAAGAGGCTCTCAATTCTCTAGTTGCTTTATTAAATTCAGCCAACACTGTGGGGATACAGTTGCAGGTCTGGCCAGTCTATACACGGCAATGCTGCCAGAAAAAACCCGGGTTTTTCAAAGGTGGTGATGTGAAAGCGGTATAAGTGTTTGAAATGAAATTGTGAAAATGTCCACTTCATTAAATATGTGGTATAGAATGAAAAAGAAAAGTAGTGTGTATATATACACACTGGGCTTGCCTTTTTTAGCATAAGAGGTTCTCAGTTCTCTAGTTGCTTTATTAAATTCAGCCAACACTGTGGGGATACAGTTGCAGGTCTGGCCAGTCTTATTGCACCAATGAATGTTTGCCATAGAGAATTGCTATTTGGAACGGATACTTATTTTGACCAATTCCCAATAACAACAAGTTGCGGTGGGTTAATGTTAGGGTATCTGCGGGACATGTATGGTTAGGGCTCAAGAAGGGGAAGGTTAGTGTTAGGCTGTGGGAAACTGAGGTGTTGGGAGTAGGATGAAGGGATGAAGTTTGTCATTTTTATTTATTTATTTTTTTAACTCTGATCATTTTCTTTTACAAGGTGATAAACCATGGGAGGACATGATTCAGGAGCACAGCACCACTTCACTGGTATCCAGAAGTACTTCAATTCCTACACCATTATTGGCAGGAGGAATGTATGTGTTTAGAAAGAAACCAAAACCAACACCAAAAACCCTTCAATATGGCGTTATCTGTAAACATTTAGACTTGTTTTTGTTTTGTATCTTTGTAGTGTGTGCTGGCTACCTATGGAACAATAGCAGCAATTATCCTATTCTTTAAACTGAAGCCTAAAAAACAGCCTGCAGTGACAGAGAAATAATGGTAGGTAATCCTTCTGACCAATTCTACTTTTTTTTTTTTAAATGTATAAAACACAGGGCTGGTGCTAGGGTGATCCTCGCAACCCCTTCCCTGCTAATTTTAAATTTGCGCTCTTCAGTTTAACAATTTAACACCAGTAACTCCCAGATTATAGTAAGCGTCATAAAAACATTCTTATAACCACAATAAAAGAAAACAAATCATTATCACCACTATACAATGCAAACAGTGTCCTAGTCTATGCTTTACAATTCCCACTTCATCCTAAAAACCACCACACAATATAGACTATATATCTTATCATTCCCCAATACCCAGTATTCCCCATCCTGTGTCTCCAGCCCCCCAGTATCCTCCATCATGTCTCTAGTTTCTCAGTATTCCCTATCAAGTCTCCAGTCCTCCCAGTATCCTCCATCATGTGTTTCTAGTATCCAACATGTCTTTCCAGAAGCCCCTAGTGTTCCCAGTCACATCTCCATCCTCCCCCGTATCACCCCCCCCCCCCCAACCCCCCATGTATCTCCAGCCCCCCAGTTCTCCATCATGTCTCTCCATCCCCCCCACTATCCCCCATGATGTCTCTCCAGGTCCCAGTATTCTTCTTTAGACTCCTATACTTTTGTAGTCTTCCCTCCTAGTCTTTTTATTTTTTTCTTCTCTGCGACAGGGTTTGAAGTGGATGACACTGATGGGACCTTAGGTCACACCAGCATCATTCATTCATACACAGGAGAAGGATTGGAAGTGTTCCAGTGAATGAGTGCTGCTGTTAAACATTGTAAGAGGCTTTCACCAGAGTGGGGAGAGCATCTTACAATGTTTAACAGTTGTGTTCATTTAAGGAGACAGACCAGTGCTTTGAAGTGGGGGGATGAGTGTCTGTCCAGCCTGGTGCTAACCTGCACCGCATTGCACCAGCCCCGATAAAGCCTTTCAAATTGTTAAGACTAACATTAAAAATAATAAAGGTGGTTAATAGTTTTGATAGTCTAATATTTAATCTGAATTATTAAAGCAGGACATGGATACACTTGACCCACTGGGCATGATTGAATTAGCTGCAATGATGGGGAACAAAGCTCGCAGTGTGCTTTTTCCTGTCATTTACAGTAGCTAAAAAGCACAGGGTGTGCATAAAAATCCCCTGAAAAAGTAAGCTGAATTGGCTTTGCTCTGCAATAACGTGAATGTGAAGCTAATTGAATCGGGCCCTCTGAGTTATAGTTCTACCGACAATAGGGTTTTAATTTAATATAAATAAGTGGTATTTGAGCCTTTGTGTTTAGTCTTTCTGCATCAGATGCTGTCATCACATCTATCCTTAATGACGAATGAGGCAAAATATACAAAGTACTTACCCCCCTAACATCCAGTATGGTGGATATTCTATATATTTACTTGGTAGAGAATATAAACCATATTGTCGAAATGCAGATCAATGTAAAATAAATCAAGATGGGTCTATTACAGTATTTACTGTTTTATAAAAACACACAAATCTGATAGTATATCTTGATATTTAGTTAGAAAGGACCATATCCTGATTAAATAGTGGTGGCTGTTTTATGCATGTGAAAAAAATGACCGTATTCAGTATGTGTGCATACTACTGACTTCCAGTACTGATCTGGATTATCAAAATCCAGTTTACATGGAGGGGGGGGCGGCGGCATGCTTAATGCATGGTGGAAAGGGAGGAGGTATTTAAATCATAAGCTGGCCATACACTTGTACGATTATCGGTCCCAGCAGGGGGTGGGCCGATAAACTGGACGATTTCCCACCAGGGAAATGTCCCATTATCGGCACCATACACCTCCTCTGCTGGGAACGATAATTCCTAGCAAAAGAGGGGAGGGTGGAGAGCGCTCTCGATGTTGCTGCTGCTTTATATTCATGTACAAAGCTGTTCTGACAGCTGTGAAGGTATACTTTAAAGCTGGCAGAGCAGCATAGCACATAGATATACAGCAGCTTCTTAAATCAAACATGTCTAAAGATCGAATAATCGCACAAGAGCGTTTCTGGTGCGTTTATTTGGCGTTTCAAAAATTGATCTGTACCATACAGTAGAGCGATTATTTGCCTGATCACCTGATAATTGCTTTGTGTATGGCCAGCTATACAGTAAGAACTTGGCTCAGTTATATTATCATTGATTATATGCATTATGACTATACTATAGAACACTTATCTAAACTATGTCTAGGCAGCAGAGAACAATTGTGTGACCAATGCACTATCCATTGTATTTCAATCAGCCGTGCAGCTGATAATGTTTTTAACATGTGATTAGACTACTTTAAGAAAGGGATTTTCACAAGTTTCATTAAATGATGAATTCTGACAGTGAGCCTAGTTAGTTAAAGCTACTCAGTTATGTAAAGACCATAATATTGCTGAATGATGTTGTGTATATATTTAGTTTAGTCATAATAGTGAAATATTTTTGCCATTATCTGGGGCCGGATCCAGAACTACGTCCGTCTTCCATACACGGACGTAGTTCAATAAACAGTAGCTACTGCGCATGCGTAGTAGCTATCGTACGTAATCTGTGTATCGTTTCGATACATAGATTGTGTATATGCGGTCTTTTAGATCGTATATACGCAATCTACCTATCGAAACGATACGCAGATTACGAACTTTAGCTACTACACATGCGCAGTAGCTGTTTATTGAACTATGTCCGTAGTTCTGGATCCATCCCCTGGTCTATTTTTCTAGTGTGGAAATGCTCCATGTAGGTTAACATGATGTAGCTGGGTCCTTAGTAACTTTCTTGTCATTGACAGGATCCTGGATGAAGAGACTAATGGAGTCTGCAGAAACATCTGGTGCTGGACACAAATTCACCATTAAACAGTGGTCATATTTGTTTTCTTTATTTACAAAATATCAAGTTAAAAAAATCTGTACAAAAAAGGCAGCTCTGTCCTGCCCCAACTGTTCATGTTACATTTCAACACATCTTGTTGGAGGTATATGATTAAATAAATGTCATATTTCACAAGTAGGTTTTCTGCATCTTGTTTGAAAGGCTGTTCGGTTCTTATGCTTCAGTCTTTTTCCAGTTAGAGGTAGAAACAAAAAAACAGAACAAATGGGCATTGGGACATAGT
>WWET01000618.1:564390-574622 GCA_011038615.1 Limnodynastes dumerilii
ATATCATAAGAGCCATTAGCTGATTGGCTCCCTAACGACCAATATAAATTAAGCAGGATTAAAAATTCAATAATCATCAGAGTGTTTCTGCACATGAAAAAAATTGATCCTGGCCACTAAGTACAACGATAATCACTCCAGTGTATGGCCAGCTGTACATGCACACAGTTTGCGACAAATGTGTACAGTGGCTTTCAATGTGTGACCTGCTTTAATAATAAATACGGGATGTTTCAGTGACAATTATACATTGGTAGGTTATGAAAAAGCATTCATTTAGTGCTTACCTGAGCACTGGAATTAAATCCAATAATAAAAAAAACCTGTGAACAATCCATAATATAAAGAGGTTGGGCATGATCCAGAGTCATGAGTAACTGCACAAGAAAGGGGCAGATCTGCTCTTGGAACAATGTTACAATGCGAGGGGGGCAGATGAATGAAATGCTTTGGGTGCAGGGAAAATACGGACTGGTTTTGCTTATGCACACATACTGAAACGCTTTATATTAAACTTTAATTTCAACTACATCACCTCTCAACTCATTCAGTTTGTACATTTGAAATCTGGTTCCCCTGCAGCTAAACACGTTGGATCGATTCCAGAATTACATACAGCAGGGCACTTACACACATGGGGCCAGATTTACTAAGCTGCGGGAAAGGAAAAGTGGAGATTTTGCACATAGCAGCCTATTCGATTCTAGCTCTCACTTTCTTTTTACATACTTGACAATGCTAGCTAGCATCTGATTGGTTGCTATGGGCAACATCTCCACTTCTTCTTTCCCGCAGCTTAGTAAATCTGGCCCTCAGAATGCATAAGTTCTCCCTGTGTGCACTCTGCAAATGTGCGACCAGGTTGGGTACACATTGGAATGCAAAGTAAACCATGATGACGCTTACAGTGTGTGTCCATGGTGGGTGGAGGAGGTATTTAAATTGCACAGTTAGGGCTTGGCTAATGCTGGGTACACCCTGGTGTGTTTTTTTTACATGATTATAATTCCAATCACTCGATAAACGTGTTTGGAACAATATCGTGTAAGTGTGTAGTCTGCAATGGTCGTATCTGAGCATTGCAAAGTACAAGACATTGTTTACATTCTTTAAACTTGCCAGAAGTTGCGATGAAACGATGTCACGATTTTACCTGCCTCAGATGACTCCCATTCTTCCTGCTGCAGGCCCGCCTTTGTGGGCGTGTATATTGTTGCAGCAGAGACTTATGGGAAAGACTCAGCTTTAAATCTGATAAGTGTGTATGGAGGCACGAGGCAGCCGATCAAGACTTCAATTGTGGGCTGAATTAGAAACGATCTTGTTACTGAAAGTCTCAGTGTGTACCCAGCTTAAGCTTTTACGTATGAGCCCCCATTATTAATGAGCCCCTTGCACGCAGGGGTGTGTGTGTGTCAGAGTTAAGGTAGGGTTCAGAAGCTGAGTGCGTCTGAATGGAGAGCACTTATGTACTAATTTTAGGATCACACTTCACGTACATTAGTCTCTGCTGCAGAGACTTATGAGTTATGTTCGTACTAAGGTCTGTTGTTGCCAAGGAGCAGATTTTCACCTTTTTCTGCAGTTACTCCCAACTTCATAATGTTCCCAAATGGCAACCAGCGTCTTAATCATCCTTATCAAAAATAATAATAGAGACAGAGGAAGATGCAGCAATCTAAGGAATACAATGATTTTACAACTTAATGATATTGGACCTGATTCACACTTAAGAATCTTCTTAAAATAAGAACTTAAAGTTACTCCTGGGCAAAACCATGTTGTTTTTGGGGGGAGTCAAGTTAATTGTATTATTTCCATGCAGGGATATATCTTTGAATTGCTTACTGCACACAGATACTGACCAGCTTTACTATCACACTGTTATTTAGACTAGTGCTGGGAAATATCACCTCTCAACACTAGTACTGTTTGCAACAGATGAAATATGACTCCCCTGCAATCAACATGGTTTAGCCCAGGAGCGACTTTAAGTTCTTATTTTAAGAAGATTCTTAAGTGTGAATCAGGTCCATTATGTATATTATTTGTGCATTTGTTAACTGTAATAGAGCATGACATGTAGTTTTCTTCTTGCCAAGTCCTCCCTCTCATAAATGTATTGATATCCTAATGTTTTTAACCACCATGTCATTAATTTACAGCATATGATTAACCTGGCTGACCTGAATCCTTACATTCTGTGCTCCATCTGTAAAGGTTATCTCATTGATGCCACCACCATAACAGAATGTCTCCATACATGTGAGTATTGTGTTAGCAACACAGCTATATACATTTTACTATCCACATTATCTTACAGTGTAATGCTTGTATTACTTGAAATATATTTTCCACCTTCAGATAATGGTTTTTCCTTTGTAGTTTCTTTTGAGTCATATATAATATAACCAGAGAGTTCTTTACGTTTGACCTGGGATGTTACATATTTAATGCTTCATTAATTTTACATAGTAATGGTCAGATGAATTTGTCTGTTTAAGGAGATTGCTGGTTTTATACGCGTTATACTGGTCCTTTACAATAAACCAGCCAATTTCTGACTGTTCTACCTCATTATTGGTCAGTGTAAGGAGGTGAACGTCAATCAGAAAAAGAAGGGCAATGAAAATGGTGCATGACCTGCATCACAAAACATACAAAGAGCGACTGAGGAACTAAACTTTTATAGCTTGTATCAGAGAAGGGAGAGGGTGGATGTGATAGCTGCTTTCACATATATCCTGGGTGGAACAAGGTACAGGAGATGTATTAGGGGCTGATTCAGAGATGCACTTACACCTTTTTTTAGGTGGAAGTGTACAGCTCGGCTAAACCATTTTTCAAAGTAAGGGGTGTTAATTCATTAAAAAAATTTGCATGCAGGGAAAATACATTACTTTTACACATAGAACTAAAATACTGCATAGCTTTATGTTTATTCTATAAAATAGAGTTGAGCTAAGAAACTTCATCTCCTAATTTTATTTCTGGTTTTACAATTTAAAGCTGCCTCCCCTTGCAAATCAACATGGTATTGCTCAGGGCTACACTTGCATCTAAAAAAAGGTGGAAGTGCAACTCTGAATCAGCCCCTTAGAGCATAAGGATATTCATATTAACTGGAGGATGATACGTTTAGAGGAAATGCGCAGGAAAATGACTCCACTGAAAGGGTGATGGATAAGTGGACTCGTCTTGTCTGAGGTGGTTGAGACTAACACATTCTATCTAACGACCCTATCAGGTTTGGAAAAAAAAATGATGTATTGCAATCCATCCACCTTAGTCTTGATTATAAAGATCTTTAAATATAATCACATTTTCTACATTTGTATTATCAGCCCCAAATTATTATTTATATAATGCAATTAAAACTTCTTAAGAGTCCTGGAATCTCTTTTATAATTTGGCGAAAGTATTGATATGAAATGCATTTTGTTTTTCAGTTTGTAAAAGTTGTATAGTAAGACACTTTTACTACAGCAACCGGTGTCCTAAGTGTAACACAGTAGTCCATCAAACACAGCCTCTTTACAATATCAGGTGAGTGCTGTTGCTGCACCGACCATCTAATACCCATTGCAGTTGATTAAGTGGAATCCTCATCTATATCTAGGTGTGACTAATGTTCTATGGCAGGGATCAACAAATGTTTGCAAAACTTAGGCTCCACACTGGTTAGCTTTGGGACACCCCCACAACTAGGAATGTGGCTGCAGGAGTGCTAAGAGTGCTCTAATAAAGGATGTACCGGTATTTTTCCTTTGAGACTGTTGAGAGGGATATAGCCATGACTTGCTTACAAATGCAATACGTTAATCAAATAGAAGTCATTTAAAATGTTTTTTGTTTTTTTTTTTAGGAACCAGCCCTATTATTGTGGCCTATAATGGGGATAGTTTAAGCTCATAATTTAATATGCCCTATTATAAAGCTCTTATTCTCCTAATTATGCTCAAATTAACACCCCCCCCCCTCCTTATAAGAAGAAATAAGGAGCTTTTTTTTTTAAGTAATGCCACATTTTTTATTTGAACTTTTTTTACTTCTGTGTACAGGGGTCTTCCTTATCATGGTGGCTGCATCCACTCACTGTGTCTTTGTCTTTAGCTTAAAAAAAAGTCTTCCAGCAGCTCTGTAGTCACATCAGCATCGCTTCCAGCCCGTGCATGCAACCGTGTGGACACAGACATTGCCCAACCAGCTGCTGCAGAGCATTATTAGCAGTCAGCAATGTCTTAGTCTGTTGCTGTTAAACCTTAAAGCGGTGCACCCCCATGTTCTGACTGCACTGATCATCTGAGTCTGGAGCCGGCGCAGTCCACAGTCACTCAGCAGACTATCTGGCCCTAACTAATCCTGGCACCTGTTCCAAATTCCTGGCACACAGGTTTCGTCGAGCTCTTTGTTACTATGTTGTCCTTTATAAATGCAGGTGCCTGTATAAAGTATAATTATGACTATTAATTCCTGTTGCAGTAAAACAATTAGCTAGTTCAAAGAATTATGATTTTAGAGTAACCATTAGGCCTGTTTTGCACATACTTGTAATTCTAACGTTCATTTTAGCTATAATATACTTAATTAAAAAGAACATTTGTTTAAAATGTAGAACTGTTTATTTTCACATGTGATTATTTTAAAATAATGATGTATTTTTTTTTTTAGGTTGGATAGACAGTTGCAAGACATAGTCTTCAAATTAGTTGTCCACTTGGAAGAACGTAAGACATTTTTGCACATTGGTTTGATGAAAAAACATGATTAGCTTTGTTTAGTGTTTGGTAGTAATAGGTGTGTTGTATTAAACGCAATAGGTGATGTTTCTGGAAAGTTTTTCTCAGGGATTTAGGAAACTGTTGTGTAAGGCACAGCATCTAGGTGGATATTTGTTCTTGTTTTCTAACCTTTTTGGGTACTTTTGGTATAGTTGTCATATTTAACCATGGATAGGTTTTTTATTTTCTATTGTTTTCAGGACTGTAATGTCTTAAGCAGCAAAAAGCCTATAGAAATTTGCTTGAATTCTACCTTTTAACTTTATTTATTGTAGGTGAAAAAAAGCAGATGTATGAGTTCTACAAGGAAAGAGGTCTTGAAGTCCCTAAGCCTAGTAAGTGAATCGCAGTTCTATCGTAATGATTCTATTAACTGCCGTCTAAAAATGTGACCGACCTTCCTTGTGTTTTGTCTACGCAGCTGTACCCCAGCCAGTCCCCACAGGTCGCGGAAGGCCAAGGAAGTTGTTGGGCCCTTTGTTCCATATCCCACCAGAGCTGGATGTGTCGTTACTTCTAGAGTTTATGGGGTTAGAAAATCAGCTGATGTCATATATTTATTCAGTTTACCGTATTGCTAGTGGGCGTGCCTTAGTGTTACAGTGTAATAGGAGTGTCCGCTCTCTTTGTACCAATCCAGACTTCTAGAAAGCCGATATTTTAAGTTTGCAGATTTCTGAAAATGAGCCTCTGCCGTCCCTAAGAGAAGTTGCTGCTGTTCTGGAAATCTGCTTTTTGGAAATGAAATAGCCGACAGCAGAATATTTGCTGTATCATATTACTGTATATCATATCATATAAGACTTCTATTTAGAAAAAATATATTCCGGCATGGGTACATTGCGACGGCTTTCATTTCTTCAGCTGTACCCGGTGGAACTTTCCCATGCGCTGCTTTCTGCACTCTGCTTCCCTGGTGCGCTGCTTTCTACCCTCTGCTTCCCTGGTGCGCTGCTTTCTACCCTCTGCTTCCCTGGTGCGCTGCTTTCTGCACTCTGCTTCCCCGGTGCGCTGCTTTCTACCCCCTGCTTCCCCAGTGCGCTGCTTTCTACCCTCTGCTTTCCCAGTACGCTGCTTTCTACCCTCTGCTTCCCCGCTGCGCTGCTTTCTACCCTCTGCTTCCCCGCTGCGCTGCTTTCTACCCTCTGCTTCCCCGATGCGCTGCTTCTGCACTCTGCTTCCCCCGCTGCGCTGCTTTCTACCCTCTGCTTCCCCGGTTCACTGCTTTCTACCCTCTGCTTCCCTGGTGCGCTGCTTTCTACCCTCTGCTTTCTACCCTCTGCTTCCCCGATGCGCTGCTTCTGCACTCTGCTTCCCCCGATGCGCTGCTTTCTACCCTCTGCTTCCCCAGTACGCTGCTTTCCCGATGCACTGCTTTCTACCCTTTGCTTCCCTGGTGCGCTGCTTTCTACCCTCTGCTTCCCCCGATGCGCTGCTTTCTACCCTCTGCTCCCCCTGAATTGCTGCTTTCTACCCTTTGCTTCTCCTATGCGCTGCTTTTTGTACTCTGCTTCTTCGGTGCGCTGCTTTCTGCCCCCTGCTTCCCCAGTGCGCTGCTTTCTGCCCTCTGCTTTCCCGATGCGCTGCTTTCTACCCTCTGCTTTCTACCCTCTGCTTTCCCAATGCACTGCTATCTACCCTCTGCTTCCCAGGTGCGTTGCTTTCTGCACTCTGCTTCCCGGGTGCGCTGATTTCTGCCCTCTGCTTCCTGCGGTCTGCTCTCTGTTTCCCAGTTTAGGGGTTAGGGTTATTGTAATGCAGAACAAACATATCAGCATTACAATTTCGATGAGACCGGAGTCGCGGTAAGGACTCAGTGAATGCTGTCAGCATTTCAGTGCTGGGATGTTCACTGTCAAATATGAGCACATTGGAACGGTAAATCACATCCCTCCCTAACGGGTGTCCTTTAGTCTGAGGGGAGGGGTTAGCGGTACGGCTGTACAAGCAGGTGAAAATCGTGGCCCTGCACATCCATCAAATACAAAGCGCATCTTAGGAGCCATAAAAAAAATAACTACACTTAAGAATAGGTCGAAAACGACATATAAATAACTTTGGGAAAAATCATAAAATATAATTCCGTATGCTATCAAAAGAAACCTGTCATAATTAAAAGTAAAGAGTAATTCCTGTATTCTAAAGGAAGATAATAATTAAGGACCAGATCCAGACTTCAGAGAGGGGTGCATTTTCCATAACTAGGATAAGAAAATGGACCCTTATTGAAAGTAGCGCCGATGCCACATTCCTAGGATTGATCTAGATCCAGAATTCCATGCTGGTTACAAATCCTCAGGGGAAGGGGAGGAGGCATGCTAATAGTATAGTAAGGGCTGGCTTCAGCCCTTGTGTACTATGCAGACTTTCATTATTCATTTTACATCTATGTAGAAGGGTTAATGTAGGGTCCCTTGGCCTCTCCTTGCCCGTATGGATTTCTGGATGCGTCAGGAATCTGCTACCACTGTGGTCATGATCTCTGTATCCAGTCCTATGGTTTTACTCAAATATCATTCATAGAATAAATGTTCAGTTGAACATTGCCAGAATTTATGCTTGTTAGGACATCTTTGGCCACCAGGGGGCAGAAGACAGCAGAAGCAGTGCTTTTGGGTGTGTTATCTCTGGAAAGATCTTCTGTTGTAAAGATCGTTAGATAACACTGTCTTTTTCCGACCTCTGCAAACAGTCAGTATATGTATGTAAAATGAAGTGAGAATCGTAAAAAAAAACACCTTTTATGCACCGTTCGTCAAGTGATTGCACGATTTTCATGTTGCTAACTTTACAATATAAGGTAAAACTGACTTAAAGAGATAAATTATGACAATGCCTGTATAAAACCAAGGTGTTTCTCTTCTCCCACACGGTTTATAAATATACATTGACACTTGTAAATATTTTGTTATACAGTGCTACTATTGTAGGCCTGTAATATTTCACCAATATAAGTATTTATGTGTGGTTAGTATATTTTATAAGCCTTTGCACATTATACAAGTGTCAGTTTAGTGGCTACATCTGTGAGAGGGAATTCAGTGACCTTGATGTATTGAGTTTGACTCTCGCTCCCTGAGATCTATTGGTATTCCCTTGATATGTATCTTATGACACCCTGGTTTGGTGTTAGGAATATAAGACTGAATGCATCAGCCTGGAGTATGGAGCTTCAAGTACTTAATGGCTGCCTACCCTGCTCACTGATGCATTATTTATCACAATGAAATGGTTTTGAAAGTGCATTAAAACCTCAAATGAAAAGCCTTGTCATTAAATGGAGAGAGTGAGAGTGCTTAGAATATATTTACATTGCCTGTCTAGGGAATTCCATTATGGTGCGTATTCTAGATTTATATACTTTTGTTTAAAGCTTCTGATTATTTCTTTTCAGGGCTGAACAAGGTACTGGAAGCTTCAAGGTAATTGCATTTATTTAACTCTTTCCATACTGTTCTCCAATTGGCTGCTCTTCAACCTAGAAACAAGTCGCGCCAACAACACTTATTCTAGTAATAGCACGACTGCCTCCCTAAACACACAGCCAATGCAATATTGCACAGCTCTGCAGCATCATGCATTGTACATTTATGTATTCCTGGTACAAAGGTACAAATCTGCACCAGGACAAATGATAAACTAGGTTGCAATGTCAGGGGTGCAAACTAACTTAATGTATTTGGAGGCAGGGCAAATATTGCCAGATTTGGCTTATTGAACGCAAATACTTTTTTTCAATCATTTAGAGATGAGCTACAAATCATTAGCCCTCATCATTCTGATTGCACATTTGAATTTTTCATCTAGCCAAGCTCCCGATTTGCTCCCCTTTTAGCTGTTAAATCTGCATCAGCCTCATAGTTGGGCAGTGTCATTTGATTATAGCACAAAATTGTACTGTGAGGTTACTTCTTTGCCGAACGCAGCAGCTTTCTCTGTGGTCCTTTTCTTGGCATCATTTAAAACGTGGAGGTCACCTGGGATGGGTATAAGAAGGGATCGTCCAAACGTTGGCAGCTCACTGAGTGAAGGGTTTTGCCAGATCTGAAAAAAAAAATTGTGTTCATGGAAAGTTAGTTTGTTTTTTTTTTTGTTACTTATGATTGTGCGTGTGTCCTGGTGACAGACACAGAGAAATCATTTCCAAGGTGCTGTGCATATTACATTGTCCTTGTAGAACATCAATGGACCAGATCCAGAATTGCATACAGCAGAGTACTTACACATTCAGAATGCAATCTGCAGATGTGCAAACATGGCGGTAACGCATAAGAGCGTACTACAAACTGTTCTCAATTATATCCCATGTGACCAAGCCCTTGCGTACAATTCATTGCGAACATGTCCCTTATGGACAGGGGCTTGTGTGTAAACGTTATTAGGGCTCAGAGCATGGAAACTCTGTATGTAGAGTGAATTACCCTCGTATGTATGGATTATAGGATCGCACTTAGCATGTGTAAGCCGAGGCTATGAACACTGAGTGCTTAGGTCTGGATCCGGTCCAATGTGCTCAACTTTACACCAGTTATATCATTCTGCAAGCAATAAACGGCCATGCTCACAGGAGCAATCCTGACCATGTTTCCTGACTGACACGTAAATGTACACCCAGGCTTATAGGCTACACAGCTGCCATTCATTTTAGCCTAATAATAAACAAAGGGCCGTATTCAGACTTCCGTGCTGCGATCAGAGCGCAAATATACGCACGGACGGTATATATAATAAGCACAGTGTATCGGCATAGGTCTAGATCAGGCCCATTGGGCCTGATTCACATTTAAGAAGTAGAGGATTCTTAGGTGCGTATTTTGCCGGGTTTTTTTTGGCCTGCACATACATGGTCAGCATGCCTATGAAATCTATGTAGCCTTTAGTCTTTAAAGACTGCATATAAGGCCTGATTCAGACTTAAGAAGGAGATTGAAATTAAGGACCTGATTCAGACTTAAGAAAGTTCTTAAAATAAGAACTTAAAGTCACTCCTGAGCAAAACCATGTTGTTTTCAGGGGGGGTCAAGTAAATTGTATTCTTTGCATGCAGGAATACAGCTTTGAATTGCTTACTGAAAACAGATACTGACCAGCTTTACTATCACACTGTTATTTAGACTTGGGCTGGGAAATATCACCTATCAACACTAGTACTGTTTGCAACAGATGAAATATGACTCCCCTGCAATCAGCATGGTTTAGCCCAGTAGTGACTTTAAGTTCTTTTAAGAAGATTCTTAAGTGTGAATCAGGTCCTAAGTGAGGAAAGTTACTCCTGGGCTAAACCATGTTGATTTCAGGGGAGTCATATTTCATCTATTGCAAACATTATTAGGGTTGAGAGGTGATGCTTCCAGGCCCAAGTCTAAATATTAGTGTAATTGTAAAGCTGGTCAATATCTGTGTGCAGTAAGCAATTCAAAGAAATATCCCTGCATGCAAAGAATACAATTA
>WWET01000618.1:576340-594058 GCA_011038615.1 Limnodynastes dumerilii
TGCCAGGGAAGGGTTCTTCACAGTAAGGGCAGTCAGGATGTGGAGTCACTGCCAGGGAAGGGTTCTTCACAGTAAGGGCAGTCAGGATGTGGAGTCACTGCCAGGAAAGGGTTCTTCACAGTAAGGGCAGTCAGGATGTGGAATTCACTGCCAGAAAAGGTTGTGATGGCAGATTCACTGGATATGTTTAAGAAAGGATTAGATACATTTTTAGCAGAAAAGGACATTCAGGGTTACCAGGACCGCTAATTTAAATAAAGGACAGTAGTGGAGCAAGGGAGAAATGTATGTATTTATTTATCTTAGGATTGCAACAGTCTGGAGGTTGCTTCATATGGATTAACTTCAAATATAAAGATAGGGATCGCAGGAGATCCAAAATAGCTTGAACTTGATGGACTGTCTTTTATCAACCTCTTCAACTATGTAACTATGTAGATTGCTTTAGATCGCGCTTAGGTAATCTACGTACAGAAATGGTACGTAGATAGCGTGAATAAGCTGTTACGCATGCGTAGTAGCTCAATTCTTAAAACATCGTATCGTAAGACGAAAACTACGTAACTGTGAATCTGGACCTAAATCCCCCCCTTTTTTCCTCTAGGCTAGGATTCAATGCATTGAGTTGTAATAATAGGAAAGATTGGATTAGGTTTATTATTGGTAGAATAAGCAATGCACTCATTTACTGACTCATTTACTGACTGAAAGCATGATTATTTATAGGTGGACATTATATGTGGAGACCACTTGCTGGAACACTATCAGACATTGAGGGACATTCTTGCTGCGATTGGGAAAAGTGCTCTCCAGGTACAGTCATAGACACATTTCGCCATGTAACCCTTCCTGTCTGATGGAACAATTTTGCTGTTTAAGTTTTATTAATATATATATAATTTTTTTTTCTTACTAGTGTTTCATTATATACCTTGGTGAATAATACATGTTGTTTACTCTATTATAAGCGGAGACAAAGTTTTACAGGCAGGAGAAACATACATGGAATATATGCTGTATATAAGACTGGGCAGCAGTTATTTGAGCAGCTCTTTATGTATTTTATGGTACATCATATTCTGTATTTTTAATGAACTACAGCATTGTGAGAGAGCTTGGAATAGTAATCAAGGTTACACCATTGGACTGCTGTTACAATGAATGGGCCAGATCCTACACTACATACGCTAGCGATTTTAAGCTAGCCACGGACGTAAAATCGCAGATTTGTATTTATTGCACATGTGCGGCAGATGTTACGCCACGTAACTCTGAACGTACGTACCATCAGCGTAACTACGAACGAACTACGAGCATAATTACGCTTTGAAGGCAGAGGGAGGCATTTCAATTGGACGGGATGGGCCGGGTTAGGCCGTTATGTACAGGAATCTATTACGTATGTCAGTAGTTACGCTTTGAAAAGTTAAGGTAAGGTTTGGCAAACGTAAAATGGCCAAAGTATGTATGAGCGAGGGGAGTGCATAGAAATTACGCTATCATAAATACGCTACGCAATGTAACGTACCAAGTCCATAGGTCTGGATTTACCCCAATGTTTGTTTCTTAACTAAGATAGCTGTGGCCCAGAATTAATGTCTTCTTAAGGATCAAACGGCAGTTGGCATTGACGTTGTAATGTACTGTTTCCATAGCGAGGCACTGTGTATCAGGGACCTGCTTCAGTCTATTAATGAGAGCCCCCTTTTAAAATGGACCTGAGGGAGCACTGGCCCATTGTTGCAGTATATTTACCGTGAGCAGACTTTTAAGGGTTAAAGCAATATTACCGTGTTCAGCCGATGTATTTGTCTACTTTCAATACAGCAGACTGGCTATATACTGCTGTGTGGACTAAGAGACTTGATTCAGGGACAGGTAGTGGCTTCCTTGTGGCGTGAAGCTACTGTGAGGTGCCCTGTGACTGTCGGTTTTTATTTCTCATTTGCAGCCCTGAGATAGATTTCTACCACTCCATTTCGAAGCATCCTTGTCGTTGTTATCCTGTTACGTTTGTGGCTTCCTTGTGGAGTGAAGAGCTACTGTGAGGTGCCCTGTGACTGGCGGTTTTTATTTCTCATTTGCAGCACTGAGATAGATTTCTACCACTCCATTTCGAAGCATCCTTGTCGTTGTTATCCTGTTACGTTTAATGATTTGGAAGTGGCAATATTTTCTGCTAATAAATGCAGTGATTTTTTTTTATTATAGACATTGTGGTGTTTTTAAATATTATGTGACATTTTCAAATGTAGCTTCCTTTACCCTATTGCTCTGTTCTAACTATATGATGAAGGAATAAAAATGATTACTCTTTGAGTAATAGTGCACCTATGTGTATGTATACATTTATACAACACCTTTCTGATTCTTTGATGCCTATTTTTCTTACATTAAGACCTTTATCTTTGCATAATAGTAATTAACCATCACAGGTAGCAACCCATATTGTGAAATGGTATTGAACTATTAATGGGATCTTTTCTCTTTTTCAAGATATTTTTCTGTGATGTTTCAGGTGTGGGTTTTCCTCTCTTCTGGGTTCATCAGTGTTTCAGAAAGAAAAGTGAAAACCGTGAATTTATAATATAATTAACATTTCCCTGATATTAGAATATATGATATTGTTAAGTATATTTAGTGACATGTACAAGAACATAGATTAAGCTGATTGTGCCTGTGAAATAATTTTGTATATTATTTTCTCAGTGACCAGTAATTATATATATTATGTTGAATACATTAACATAAGCTGTTATATGCCCAGGAAACATATGATATGTTTAAGGGGGGGGGATACCATTTGGTGGAAACCTCTCACTTCAAAGCCCACAATATGACTTGAAACTAAGTGACTACAAATCTCGGCTGTGCCACTGGTGATGAAGAGGAGTTGCAATATGTGCATACATCATCAATCACTTTATATTGCATTACTGGATAATAAACAGAAATAATCCCCGAGGGTTTCACACTGATTAGTATGTTATGGGCAACAGAGCAATAAATATTGTACAGGGGAGTATTCCACAACCCATATTTGAGCATGAGGATATTACACAGAAATGAGATAATATAAGTAGCATGGTTGGAGGATTTGTTACTTGTAATTGCTGCCAATATTATACTGGTTTTGCAAAGCATAATATGATAATGCCGTCCCTCTTTTTCAGGACTGCCTATGTCCTGGATGCTGCTTTTTATTGTGCCTTTTCCACCTGCTTTATATCAAATATTAAATTAGCAAAATAGTTTGTTTGAGCAAGTGATAACACCCCAAATTTATTTTTATTATCTTCTTACAAATCATTATCATCTCAGACTCTGACTCTGAGGAGGAGAAACAAATATGCTTATTAGTCGGTGTGACAAAGACGCTCTCTGTAAATCACTTTCAGTCAGGAAAGTGTTGTGTTGTCCTGTTGAACAGTAGAATGTATGTGTCTTTTTTTAATGCCAAAATTTCTGGATTTAAAGGGCAGGAGCATAATAAAGAGGGTTATTATTACTATAAAACGTCCGGGAGAAGTGTGTTTGTTTTGGATAGATTTCCAAAATAGTTGTGGCTTTAATAAAAGTCAGGTTAAGGGTCCCTGGGGTTATGGATAGGAGAATAGAAGGGGGGCGCTCCACCAGACCACGTCCGGGGCTTCAGGCCAATCAGCCGGTTAGTGATGACCCCACCTTTAAAGGGTGCTTAAAAAGGCTGCGAGACCTACGGCATTCAGGTGAAGCCACAGAGACAGGAGGCCTCTAGAGAGATCAGACAGACAGGTTGTGAGGGGAACAGAAGGCCCTCTCTTTATAGACCGGGTCTGTGCCCTGTAGTAGGTAGTGGTCAGGCAAGCTAGGCTTTATATTTATGGTTCTGATTTGTGTTTGATCTTCTTTATGTTTATATACATGAATAAAACGCACTACCTTTATTTGCACCATGGCCTATAGTGCTGGTCTAAACTAAGTAATACCGATGGTTGCCCTGAGAAATGTGAACACAACCTCTGGCTATACACACACACTCATAAAATACGTGATTGGTATTTTTATTTTTTAGGACTGTTTTACTTTAGTACAGATAGAATATTAATTTGCAATATTCTGTTTAATTCAGCTTGTTTCCATTGACTAACTTTAGAGTAATGTCTGCGATAAAGCATGAAAGTGCCTCATCTCTCCGCTGTAGTAGGTGACAGGGAATGAGAGGCTGTGTAAGGTGTCATTTAATGAATAGCTGACAGTTATAGCAGAGTCTTGTCATTCCCTGGCTGATAACCTCCATATAATGGCAATTCTACGGCTAATTACACTAGAATGGAATAGATGGTGGAATAGATTTTCACAGAAGATGTTTGATTATGGCAGATTTACTATCCCCTTCATATGTTCATGCTTTGCACTGGGTTTACCTATTGTGGCAAATGATTTTGCTTTGTAAAATATATCTTTTATTTTAGGAGAAATTGTTGCCTATTTCTCTGTAAAAGAACAAAAAAGGGCTAATTAAATACAAAGTCAAGCATAGAAATATATTATTTACAGTATGACCGGTCAGAAAGTCGTTTTTTGTGGGTTGTAGGGAGATTCCATTATTTCCAGTATCTGTATGCACTGCAGCTTTTCTGTAATAACATTTTCAATCCTGATTGCCTACATTGTATTATGACCCCATCAGTGGGATTGATTGACTGTCAAAGCTCTATAAGCACTGAGATCATCTTTATTCTTGACTGGGGCTAAATAAATTCCACCCAGGTATTTATTAAAGCCACAAGGAACAAAAGCGAGGTTCGGCGCCCCAAACAAACATTATATAACACTGTGTCAGCACATACATAAAAAAGGAGGTGTAGGTCACAATATAGCTAGATTGGGTTAAGCTCACCTGCCAAGCGTCAAGGCACCATCTGTATTTGTAATCAGGAGGTCTGTAGTAAGACACTCCTGCCATTAGAACAGTGTGCAGTGGCCATATTGGGGAGGGGTCAGGCTCCCAAAGTGAAACCAGTATCAGTAACAAGAAAACACAAGGTTTCAAGTGACCACTGTGTCACTACAAAGAACAAATTTATATTTAAAATTTTTTTTTAAATGATCTTTCCCATATATCCAGATTCAGACTTCCATTTAGGGGCTTTGCTGGATTCAGCCTTCCATGCAAGCTTATGTGAGGCCTCCTCCCTTTGCTCACACAGAGTTTCATCCCAGGTGCCCTACCTTAAGTTTTCTGATCCATCCTAGGATGGAGAGTGTGGCTAAGGTGTCCGGCGTAAGGTGTGTGGCTAGGGTGTCCGGCGTAAGGTGTGTGGCTAGGGTGTCCGGCGTAAGGTGTGTGTCTGGGCAGCCTAAGATCGCTGCCGTTCTCCATTTTTATATGTGCTTTTGTGCATACATGTTATTAATACTGTGTAGAACCATATTTTACAAGGAAAGTCATGCCAATAAGGATGTGCTTGATAGGAATAGGATACGTGACACTAATACTATACAATGCTAGTTTATACTGCACATATGTAGAATATAGAAATGAGTTCTATAACTTGCTTAAAACATGTTTATAACCTAACTGCAGTAAAATCATGGTGCATGTGCAAACTAGGAATCAGAAAAGCCCCCTTCTCATACAGTAATACCCCTTTCACATCACCACTTTCTCAGCTGAATCCCGGATTTTGGGTGTTGATCTGAAAGGATGGGGAGGGGGGGTGCCTGGGCCTAATGACCCGGGACTCAGACATGGGAAAAAGGAGGGGCTTTTGCTGTGTCTGACCCCGGTAAGTGGTGGTGTGAAAGGTGCCGGCCGGGGTCTCGCCTAATAAACCTGATAGGAGGTGTGTGCTGCCCCTACACTTTCGGGAAAGACCCGGGACCAGGAATTTCCTGCGCTGTGAAAGGACTTTAAATGGGGTTGAAAAATCCAGCTTATTGTGCTGTGGTGATGTGAAAGCAGAATTAGTCTGGGTCTAGTCCATAGCCACTTTGCTGTTTGCACATGTAATAAAAATATGTGGGTTCATTGGTATGTAGCTGTTCACCTCCGTACTCTGCTTAATTATTATTTAAAGACAGAGCTGGGAACATGTCTCGCTGTGGAATGCGAGTCTCTAATCAGCAATTTTTAATATGTAAATTTCCACTCAGCCTCAAGGCCACCAGAGATTGCAACAGCTATTTTTATAGCCCTCCTAGCCACAAAGCATTCCTAACAAACCAGATTAAAGGAAATCGTTAAATAATATTACTAGAAACCCTGCTAGAAGAATGATTATCTTTCTGCAGGAGAGAAGAAAAGCATTTGATAACAGGCTGAAAGGGGAAGCTGACAAAGCAGCTAAGAAGGTGACCTTTGTTATGGCATGAATTCACATTGTGGCCAAAGCACCAGCCTTCCAGAGAGTCTGAACTGTGCTATTTATTACCGCCTGTAACACAAGACTTTAGGGAAGTTATTCCAGATCAATGAAACTGGATAAACTTCCCCCACTTATGAAATGTGCTTATAACAAATGGCAAAACTTGGTATCTTTCCATACCTAATATTAGCAGTCTGACTGCATACAGTAAGCTAGGACAACATGTATTCATTTTCATTTTCCTCACCGACTGCATGAAGAAACAGCTTGTTTAATCCCCACCAACATTTTTCCCTGTGTTATCTCTGCAATGTCTAAATTGACACGTCTCAGGGCTGCCTTACACAACTGTGGAGTATTCAGGACTGCGGCCTACCACGACAAAGAGCTGATCAGATCAGCAGGGTGGCTCAGTGAGTAGCACTTGTGCCTCACAGTGCTGAGGTCATAAGTTTGATTCCCGGACTAGGCCTTATCTGTGTGGAGTTGGTATATTCTCCCCGTGTCTGCATGGGTTTCCTCCGGGTTTCTCCCACACGCCAAAAACATGATGGTAGGTTAATTGGCTGCTGACTAAATGAATCCTAGTCTGAGTGTGTGAATATGAATATATGAATGTGTTAGGGACCTTAGTATGTAGCTCCAATAGGGACAGGGACTGATGTGAATGTCTAATGTTCTCTGTAAAGCGCTGCAGACAATTTGTGGCGCTATATAAATAAACATTATAATAATAGAAGAAACACTTCATGCTCTTTGCAAACATTTCTCCACAATATACATTGTATGACTGAGGATTTGTTAATGTTTATGACCAGCAATTTATGGAGCTGATCGAGAAGTCCCTGTGCACAGCCACTCGTAAGCCTTCCGTATGGAATGGTCTTTATGTGTGTGTGATCCTAAGGTTCTTGCAGGCAATGTTGTGCACACAGGCATTTATAGCTCAATTCTTAAAACACCGTACGCAAGACGAAAACTACGTAACTCTGAATCCGGACCTTTGTTATTACAACCTCTATCATTGTAGTTATGTCATTTCTTCTTTCTTTGTAGGATGGCTTGCTTGTTCTTCACTTTGGCCTGGTCCTGTCTCAGTTATCCTTGACTTGAGGATTTCGGCTTCCAAGAAAGTACACTACAACAATGGCCAGTCCATATTTAGTTGGGGTTCAATGACGGAGGATGTGGATGGGAAATCCGGATGAGCGCAGTGACTGTTCCCGTGTTTTCTGGCATCAATTTGTCTCCGTGACCTTCTATAGCTGTCATTTCATTAGGCCAGATGACACTTGTCAAATCAGACAACCATTGGAGTACATACACTGTAAATTATTGTTACAGGGTTTTTGTAAAACAAAAAGTATATATATGACAGAGTATATAATTTTATATTGCTAGAGAGATTAAATGAATTGCGAGTGTGTACAACAGTAAGCATTAAAAGCTAAAAAAAATTATTATTATTTACATTGTGTTTTCTTTAAATAAAAAAAATCTGCTTATTTGCATTAATTAATGCAGTTTTTTAAAGAATCTATTGATGTAGTATATTTTTACTTTTAAATAAGAGTTGATATATGATTGGTATTTTCCATGGTGTGTATATATTTCAGGTATTTGTATGAATACATTGGGGGGGGGAGTATGGAACAGAGGACACTTGCAATAAAGCTGTTTTATTGTAACCTTGCCCTGTGTTATTGTGTTACATTTTCCACTGTATCATTATCCCTGAAGGATTATATCAAACACTGTAAACTTTATTTCTTGTTGTCATTCTCTGACAGGTTGGATTATTATGTGGATTAGTTGTGATGGGTATGGGAGGTGTTGAAGGGGCACTTTCTGTAAGATATATTTAATACCTTAGTAGTTATTTTTGCAAATGAAAATAATAAACCTTTAAAAATGTTATTCTACTCGTTATAAGGATGATTATGACTCTGCCCATGTGGGTTCCACCTCAAACAGGCGCATTTCTTATCAGTATGGGTGCAGTAGTTCAGACCAGTAGTTAGGAAATACGTAAAGTACGTCTGCAGACATTGAAAGTTACACAGCAAAGCACATTCTCCAGAGGTGTACAGTACACTGTTGGTCTGCATTTACGTAAGCTTGGATTACATGGATTTGTTTTCCCTCAATTTCACATAAAAAGAAATATTACTTCTCCTCTCGGGCTAAATCAGTCTATAGCCTTAAGCTTTAAAGGTTTCCCCGGAGGATTGATGACATCACTTAATCTCCTGGCAGTCAGCACGTTGGTTCTACCTTACAGTGATAACAGGCTCCATTTATTTCCCCCATTCTTTAGCATTTTTTTGTTTTCTGGCACCCTGGCTTGGGTAGCAGGTTGAACCCTTGTTGGCAGCCTTGGTGTAATCTGTCTTCCTTAGTCTTGTGATGAAGTCAGGCCTTAGGACCCTTTGATATCCTGAGCTGAAGCCACATACACATTTTGCACATTCTTTATGGGGCCTGAACTCTTCTCACCTTCAGCTTTAATCTAAAGAAAACATTGGATAGAAATAAATGTGTTTTATTTGCAGCAGCAGCAGGCTCAAAAGGCACAGAGCATTTGTCAGGTTATGTCTGCTTGCCTGGGATATTGCCGGAGCAAGCCCTGACGACATTTGGAGAGTTATTCCCGGGTTCGACCCGGGTAGCCACCAGTGTTGAAAAACCCGGGTCTCACTGAAAAAAGCTGATTGGGGGAGTGAGACGTCTTTACATGACGTCAATAGTAAAAAAAAAAGTGCCCTTTAAATGAGCTCATCTTTTGTCAGCCACTAATGCCAGGGCAGACTTTCCCGTGTCTAAGCAGCAGTGTGAACGGGGTCTCAAGAGCTGGGCTGATGTGTGCCCTGGCAATAACCCGGGTCGAAAATCCCTGGATATTGCCAAGGGCGGTAGTGTGAACATGTGTGTTTTTTTTTGGTTTTTTTGTTTGTTTGTTTTTTGCAAACACTTAGTAGTTTTTTCCATTTATTAATATTAAAAACAAAACCTATTTATTTGATACTTATTTGATATTCTTTATGGGGTCATCTACCATCCATATTATGCTTTCCACTATTTTCTCCACTTTCCTTATTTTTTTTCAAAAGGGTTCAAAAAAAGAATAAGAAAATAACAACTCCCGTGATAGAGATTAAGTGCTCATTGCACTCCTGTGTAGTCACATCTGATGCTTTCATCTCTGTATTGATCATTGTCTCTGTGAGTTGGACATTGATTTTCTGAGTAAATAGAATCACCAATCCTCTGGAGATAGAAGTGAACGTGTGTAGAAGTGTAAATTACACAAATATTGGTCATCTCTGCCACAAATAATACACCCCAACAACCACCGTGCGATTGAGAGATTATTGTTTTCATGTTTTTAATATAAAGTGTAATAATTCCTAAAGCTGTCAGCTGAGATGCTGCGGTCATACTTTCATGGGACTGGATCCAGACATCCGGACATCAGCGGAATATCCGCAAACTACATGCCAGACGTTCCGCAGCGCCTGGGGATCCGTCCGATGGTGGCGCACTCCTCTGGCCTACCTAAACTTCGTATGTTTTATATTAGGGTTTAGGTTTTTAATCCGCGCAAGTGATTTTAGGCTGCCATATGGCAGCATATCCCAACTTAAATACACACGAGAGAGGGGAGGTGACAGAGGAGTCCATTCCCCTCTTCCACGTGGACAGACAGATCCCCATGCGTGCAGTAAACACACGGAGATCAGGATCCGGACCAAGGTCTGTATTTGACCAATACTGCATAATATCAAGGTCTATTTGTTCTTATGCTATATAATATTATATAACCCTACAGTCTATTGATTTCATAAGCAAAGCAAATATACAACTTCTCTTCATTATTTCATTTTTCCCTCTTTTAAGCCCGCATTCACAGTTACGTAGTTTTCATCTTACGTACGTTGTTTTAAGAATTGAGCTACTACGCTATCTATGTACCATTTCTGTACGTAGATTACGTAAGCACATTCTTTAGAATGCGCTTACGCAATCTTCGTACAGAAATGGTACGCAGACAGCCTAAATAAGTTACTACACATGCGTAGTAGCTTCATTCTTAAAACAACGTACGTCAGACAAAAACTACGTAACTGTGAATCCGGACCTTAGTGGCTGCTACAGCAACAGTCACAACTTCCAACTGTTCATGGTTCCACTCTCTCCGCTATCAGTCGCTGGTGGTCTATTTTCTTGCGTCCTATCAGCTCCTTCACTGTGGATTAATGGCCCTTTCAAATAGAATGCCAGTCAGTTAACCCTGCAGTGTTCAGACTGTACAAGTACAAGCCATTCTTTTTACTCCTGTGTAAGGGATCTGTAGGCCCCCATTTAATGGACATGACCCAGATTTCTGTGTTTCATTGGAATTGCAGATGCTTCTTCACACGCACTAACCAATCAGAAAGTACATTCAAACCCATCCACACTTTTGACAAAGGGTCTGTGTTGCGCTTACGAGAAGGTGTTCCTTCTTATGTACAATATAAGCTTTCCCTCTAATTGCAGAGTACAGCGTAGATGTTCCTTATGTACAGTATAAATGTTCCCTCTTATTGCAGTGTACAGTATAGCTGTTTCTTCTTAGTGTACAGTATAGATGTGCCCTCTTATTGCAATGTACAGTATAGCTGTTTCTTCTTAGTGTACAGTATAGATGTGCCCTCTTATTGCATTGTACAGTATAGCTGTTTCTTCTTAGTGTACAGTATAGATGGTTCCCCCTTAGTGCAATGTACAGTGTAGATGTTCCCTCTAATCACAATGTACAGTATAGACATGTCCTCTTAGTGTAATGGAGCGTATAGGTGTTCCTTCATAGTGCAATTTACAGTATAGGTGTTCCCTTTTAACGTGAAATTTGTACTATCAACAGCGTAACTACGAATGAAGGGGCCAGCCATACAATACCCTTAATTATGCTTTGGAGGTGGGGTGAGGCATTTAAATCGTGCATTATGGGCGTTCTTAGGTGCGCTTGGAAAAGTAAAGGTAGGGTTTGGAAAGCGTAACACGGCTAAACTACGTACGCCCAAGGGGAGTGTCTAGTAAACACGCTAATGTAAGTACGCTATGCTAGGAAACGTAATGGAAACATAGCTCTGGATCTGGCCCAATCACCATAACAGCTCATATAACTCTGGTACGTCGGCTTCGACTTGAGAATTACAGGCAGTCTGATCATCCAGGGCTCTTACTAACGATAGATTTATTGCCGATGAATTGTCTATTTCCTGCCTTGTAGCATACAATTTACCTAAAATGATTTATAGGAGCTCAATGGTGACATTGATCTGCTTCGGTTTTCATTCTGAAGTGTTTGTGTAATGAAATGCAGGATCAATAGAATGTCTCAAAGGGGCTGAACTCGCTGCAATTACTTTGATATATGAGTGAAATGCTAAGATTAAAGACTCTTCACGACCGCTAAAGCACACTTTTAATATATGTGTTGACATTGTAATTAAGGCTATTCATTTTGTTGTCACCGTGTTTTCAGTATGTGATATTTAATAAATAAGGGACAATGGTGGTAATTGTTTTTCTTTTTGCTAATTTGTGCACAAATAACTGAAAATATATATTAAAGGAAATATTAACCAGATTGGTGGCCTCATGTGATCCAGATCTTCCTATAATGCTTTACACCTCCTAGAATACTCACAATATAATACATCTATAGAGTCCTTTATTACTGTTTTCCATCATTTTATTTTACTCATGTTATATTGGGCCAGATCCAGAGCTACAGCCGCTCTTTTTCATGTTTCATCGCATTCACGCGGCAGATGTTACGAGCCGAAACTCTGAACGTACTTACAAGTCTACGATCAGCAGCGTAACTACGGATGAAGGGGCGGGCCAGACATACAACACCTGTAATTACGCTTCGGAGGCGGGGTGAGGCATTTAAATCGTACAGTATGGGTGTGTTAGGCGCGTAAGTCAGTGCAGCCATTACAGCCGACAGCAGTTACACTTGGAAAGTTAAGGTAGGGTTTGGAAAGCGTCAAACGGCAAAAATACATAGGACCGAGGGGAGCGCATAGTAATTACGAAAGCGTAAAGACGCTACGCGTTGAAAGGTAAAGGGAACGTAGGTTTGGATCCGGCCATTGGGGTAGATCCAGAACTACGTGTGCGTACCTTCTATACACTCCCCTAGGCACACCCCTTGAATGTACGTATTTTATCAAAATACGCTTTCCAAACCCTACCTTAACTTTTGTCAACATAACCGCAGTGATCCGCACACGTACGTATGGGCAACACGAATTTACGCAGCTAAGCACGCCATTGTGTGTAGAGGGTAAAATATTGGGGTAGATCCAGAACTACGTCCGTCTTCCATAGACGGACGTAATTCACTGAACAATAGCTACTGCGCATGCGTAGTAAGATTTGCACGTATTCTGCGTATCGTTTCGATACGTAGATTGCGTATATGCGGTCTTTTAGACCGCATATACGCAATCTACATATCAAAACAATACGCATGCGCAGTAGCTATTGTTCAGTGATTTACGTCCGTCTATGAAAGACGGACGTAGTTCTGGATCCGGCCCATTATCTGTAAATATGGTTTTTGTGTTGCTTGAGCCATAGTAAGGCTGGGTACACACTGGGGCTTTTTCTAAAGATAATCTTTCCAAACACAAATCAAAAGAGCGTTTCAGCAGATATCTTACCAGTGTGTACTGCCCAAAGATGCTCAAAAATCTTTTGAAACCGTCTGTGATCTTTTGATTTGATCTTTTGGAGCTCCTAATATCCCAGATTAACCATGGAAAGAGATCTTTTTCTTCTAGCAAGTGTGTCCTGTGTCTATTAGGAGATCTTTGGACAGTACACACTGGTAAGATATCTGGTCTTTTGATTGTTTGATTGAAAATGATTATCTGCTGAAAAGCCCCAGTGTGTACCCTGCTTTACATAGTGACGCTGTCCCAGGAAATAAACACAACCTCTATTTACTAGATACCAGTGATATCACAGTCTATGAATACATTGTTTATTGTTGTGAATATTGCACAGTACTGTTGTGTTTGGGAAGTATTTCAGATAAAGTCTTATTTTATAATCATGCACAATGAATAAAATGCAAATGTTTGGAGTAGAAAATATTGTGAAGACAAAATATTGACCTAACAACAGATAAGGGTCCTTCCCACTAAGGAGACGACTTACTAACAAGGAGTTGTTAGGAAACACTGAGTAGTTCAAAGGCTGGTATTCACAAACATTCTGGTAATGAGAGTACAGTGTGTTAGTCTATCAGGACATTTTACTTACCCTCCTGTGAGATGCGTTCCCAGTAAAGGTGGACTTAGCCACACAAATGCATATTATTTTGTGTGTGTGTCATGTGATATCATGATGAACATAAAAATAGCATGCTGAGCTTAGCGTTTGAAAGTAGAACTTTTGTACTTGTTTGTAACCCATCCGACGGTGTAATCAATGTGTCCCTTTAATGACAAACCTTGTGCATCGTCCAATCGCAACATTTGCAGTCTGTATAGTGATTTTGTATGCCAGTTAAACCAACTTTGCCCAAATGACCACACTGGAATTAAAGCTGTGAAATATAATTTAGAAAACAGATTAATAAGGTGATTTAGTCGGGAGGTTGTGTGTGCAAACTGTATATCACTTGGGGGAAAGATCTGTACACAAAAGTAGATTTTTAAAAATGCATCAATAAAACACTCAAATGTTCATGTTTCCATTTTACCATTTTATGTTAAAACTAATAAAATGTCAGTTTAAAGATAAAAATGTTAATGTGTGGTTCAGGTTATTGTGATTTCTGGGTAATTACCGTACATTACAATGACAAATATTCTAATTGATATGAAAGTTGGATCAAAGTACTGGATTCATGTCAGAAAAAATTTACATGGAGGACAGGAATATTAACAATATCCATGAGAGTGATAACTTTGTTATAGTTGTTTATTCCAAACCTTCTCGGAGCGTCTGGGAAACAATGTACTCAGTGTTTAAATCATTGGCAGGGCCGTGCATTGCGATTCAGAAGATATAGTCAGCATCTAATGACAGAGCCCTTGAGGCTTAATTATTGGAGTTGAAAAAAAGACAACAGATGGCCTGCCCTGCATGCTGCATTCTCAGCAGCTAAATGATGATAGTGTGGAGGACCTCAAATGTTTATTGCACTTACTTGTGTTTGTTAAGTTAAAAAAAATGGTTAACTGGGGATATAACCATGGAGCACAGAAACATAGAAAGTGACGGCAGATAAGAGCCACATGGCCCATCCAGTGTGCCCAGTTGTTTAATTAAAACTACACTGACCCTAGACCCTATTTACCCTCAATTTAGTTTGAGATTTAGGATACCCTTATATTTATCCCAAGCATGTTTAAACTGTTCTACTGTGTTACCTCAACCACCTCAAATGGGAGGCTATTCCACTTATCCACCACCCTTTCAGTGAAGTCATTTTATGTAAATTTATAAGATGATACCTTCAGAATTATAGATGGATTTCATATAAATACAAGTGGCACCCTGATCATTAGACATCAGGGGCACCACGTACTTGGTTTAATGCTTATTTATTATATGCTTATGAATAGAAATATTGATGTGAAAGCTGCTATCATGTCCCCCCTCTCCCTTCTCTGCTCCAAGCTATACATGTTTTAGTTCCTCTAGCCTTTCTTGGTATGTTGTGTGACACAGGCCATGGACCATTTTAGTTACTCATCTTTGCACAGTCTCTAATGACTGTGCACTGGCCAGCTCCCACAGATGCTCATTCACTCATTGGAGGTTTCAGTCTGAAAACGGAAGAGAAAAGGTAGGAAGCAACTGATCCGGAAGATGAGAAGATGAGAGCAGCAACTGCCGGAATGGTGTTTTCCCAAGAAGGAGCAATGAGCCGCTGAGATGCGGGTACTGAAGGACTTGTAATCATTACCCCAGGAAGCATTGCTTCATCACTTTCTATACAATCTTATTGTACCATGAGAATTCTGAATATAATTTCAATGACAATAAGAAAAGTTTAATAATCATCAATCCAAGCTCAGAAAATATCTCCATATGTATCACACTTGCCAACTCTCTAAATAGCATATATCTTCTTGCAGTGAGAACACGTCAGCACAATCCCTGTATATACAAATAATACAAATGTTGGATGTTCTACACAACTCCATATGTATTTCATCAACCGGTAATACATTAAATTAAAGGATTTTTTTTGCCTGTAATGAATTTATAATTATTTGCAGCTATTTGTATTTAATCTACATACACTTTGCATTTTTTGGTTCCTGAACTACCTTACACCAGCCTCACTGCGGCAGCCTGCTTGTTGAGGTCGGTATAATGAAGCTACCCCCAGTAACCTCTACACCTACTGGATTGCCACATCTTAGTTCCAGGCAACAGAACTTACTGACGACCCAAGACCAAATCCCACCACCAGTACCCCACCCCTGCACCCATAACACCTATTCCCAGATTCCAGTACCTGAGAGACTGAGCAGAATAGGCCCACCACTACCCACAGTAACACACCATGCATCATAGACACAGGCCCCTTCAACTTAAGGAATTATCTGGGCTGTAACTGATTCTGAAGCCGGTTCTGAACCACCCCATAACCATCTTACACTCCCCCTCAGACCATAGCTAGGATGAGACCATGATTGGGAAAGGTGAGGGATAGTCACATATGTCTCGGCTTCATTAAATCCAATCCAGTGTAATCATTCTATAATCTATTCTCACATAGGATTTATGGGAAAGAGACACAAGGATTGTCACGTCAAAGAGTCTACATGACCCAAAGAGCAAGGGTCATTGATCGTAAAATTACCCAAAATGTAGGTCTGGAAGTGTGAATTATATATTTACCACATCTGCTAATCAGCCATTCACTTTCTCTGACCGCATACTATAGCCATTTCCACTAGCAGTTGGGTTTTGTGGGAACTAACTATTGGTCTCAACCCCCTTTACTTTTTGCCCTTTTATCCTTTTTTTTCAAATCTGGTTACACTTCTAGGTTAGATTTGCTGTCATGGGGCTGGATCCAGACTTAAGTAAGTGCTTGAAATGAGTTACTCCTAGGCTAAACCATGTTGATTGCATGGGAGTCATATTTCATCTGTTGCAAACAGTATTAGAGTTGAGGTGATGTTTCCTATCCCAAGTCTAAATAACAGTGTGATAGTAACGCTGGTCAGTATCTGTGTGCAGTAAGCAATTCAAAGATATATCCCTGCATGCAAAGAATACAATTAACTTGACTCCCCCTGCAATCAACATGGTTTAGTCCAGGAGTAACTCATTTCAAGCACTTACTTAATTCTGGATCCAGCCCATGTTTTCTTTGCTGTCATAGCATGTAGGGGTGGAACTAGAGAAACGCAGGCCTCATAGCAAGACCACCCATTGATCGCTCTACACATGCGTGGACAGCTAGCTGCTAAAGTGGCGCTCAGCACTCAGTCCCCCTCCCCTTAATATAACTGAATGCTGTTTAAGCTGCCAGATGCTGTATACTGTGGGCGCAGGGTGGAGCACTGCCACAGCACCTCCTCTCCTCCAGACCCTGTAGCAACAAAACAGTGGTTACATCACTGCAGGCATGGCCAACCTGTTGCATCAAGGTGCAGTAGAACCATGAATCCCAGTATGATGTAACTGCATAAACACAATTTAAACCTGTCCAAGCATACTGTGCTTTCTTCATAGGTTGGAGATAAACATGCTATAGTCCACAACAGCAGTGACACCAGCTGAGGATCTAAGGACCTAGCCAAAGCCAGACCTCAATCTGCATCATCACTTATCATAATATGCCGTCCATCAGCCATTGGTAGAGCATTCTTCCCAAGAAGAATGAGCTCAAATTCCAGTGTATAGGAAACACAATAGACATTAATTCAGAGACTCAGCTATCAGAGCTCAGGATGGCTATAACAAGTATTTACCCTGGGGGAAGGTGAATACTAATGCAATCGTTTATTCTCATTTAATTACTTCTAACACTTTTTTTTTTTTTTTTGCTCATTATCATATACTTTGTGGTCACATAGTTGAATGATATTTAATGAAATCCATCATGGTTCCATGTTGTAATCAGTAGCGTATCTACCATGGGTGCGGAGTGTGCAGTGCACTGTTGGGAATGGAAGACTGCTGGAGACCGTCTCCGTTTGTATAGATATGGATGGGGTTGAGAAGAAGAAGAGGGGGGCCGCGTATCTACCTGCGGAGTGTGCAGTGCACTGTTGGGAATGGAAGACTGCTGGAGACCGTCTCCGTTTGTATAGATATGGATGGGGTTGAGTTGAGA
>WWET01000619.1:34919-45447 GCA_011038615.1 Limnodynastes dumerilii
ATATATATATATATATATATATATACACACATACACATTTTTTATGTTGATTCACAAACAATCAAACAATAATAATATCTATTTGTACTTAAGTTTGTAATATTTAAAATTGTATTAATCACCAGAAAAATGTGCGTTCAACTTAAGTAAATGTCATTTGAAATACCGGTGAATTTTATGTATCTATTACAAACAAGTTTGAGTAAAATGGTTTGAAATGTTCACCTTAGCAACACAATACTGTTTTTCCAGGGAAGATAATTTGTTTAATGCATTCAGCTACTCGGCTACTTTTTCTTTTAAATGATCATTTAGTGCTGAGCTTGGAAATGCCACATCTTTGTTCTGTTTGCATTGTTGATATTGGTCTTCCCCGGCAATTTAACACAGTAACTTCCACCTGTTATCCTTTTATTCTTAAATTTAGGATCAGCCACTCTGTATGTTTTACTGTTTAATGACAAGAATTAAGGACAGTATTCACAGATCCGAGTGAGTTAGCTGCAGACAGATCTGCCCCTAACTCACCTGTTCTGCCCCTATCCCACGCCCTGTGTTTAGGTACCTTATGGCACTTACAATAGGGGTATCTAAGGTTGCCCCTATCGCACACCCCTAGTTACAGCCCTGCGTAGTAGGACACTTACTAAAGATCCGCACCTAAGAAGCGTCTGCTCCTTTGGTGTGACTACAGTCCTAAATGGCTACTTTAAAAACTTGTATTAGACAATAACTTTTAGTTACATCTTCTTAATGAATGTATGCAAACTGCCATATACAATTATTTTGATTAATACAAAAACAATAGGTAAGACCCTCACTTTGCTCCATATTATATTTAAGCTAATAGTTTGAGTGATTCATGGCCATTGTGTTCCTCTAGCAATCTTCCCTGGTCTATTTACTGTATATACTAGGACTGGATCCAGGCTTACAAAATGTGGATAATCTCCGCTCACTGAGCTGGAAAATATCTACAGTTGTCCTCACTGCCTGCGTTCTATCCAGAGCTGCAACTTTTGCAACTCTGGATAGAACATATGGAAAAGGTGCATCATAAGACTCCCCTACCCACAGCCTGACCCCAAGACTCCCCTACCCGCAGCCTGACCCTAAGTGTCGGCATACTTACCTATTCATTGATAACATTTTTAAATTAGTGGAGACAGCCGAAAATTAGCTTTCACCTATCTATTTTTTATTTTATGTACTTTAGAATCATATTGGAATCCAGTACTTTAGATAATGCCTGATTAGAATAAGCAGCAAACTGCAGCTAATCAACCTTTACAAAAGAAAAAAAAATTGTGTTTTTTATTGTAAAAAAATATTTTTTTAAAATACATGATGATTAAATTTAATGATACTAATTTAATACAAAGCACAGATTTATTTATAGTTTGTTTTTTTGTTTTTAAAAACCCTAAAATTGTAAAAACATATTTTAAAAAATTCATGATGATTACATTTAATGATACTAATTTAATACATAGCACAGATTTATTTATAGTTTTTTTTTTTTTAACAATACAATACATTTATATAGTTGTGGGATTATTTATTTCATTATGGAATAAAAAAATATAATTTTTTGGTCAAATGCAAACACAAAGCCATACAAAATTGTGATTGTTTTCACACATTAGATAAAAATATATCTACTTTGAGAATTGTATTCCTATATGATTTTAGTGATTAGGAGCTCCCATGAGAATGTGTCATGCCGCCCGTGAATATTATAGTGTGCTGATCCAGAATTCTTCGAATGTGTAAAACTGCTGCACCAACTACATCTAGAGCTGCAAATTATATAGAATGTATAGACAAGCAACCCAATATGGAGAGACTGCAAGGTGTATTCAGAGCAGCTAATACAGGTTTGCATGTTACAAATGTGTGGTTACATTATGTATTACATTATGCCTGATTAGAATTAGAGGCAAAAAATAGGTGGGAAGGCAGCTCTTGATCAGGTCCTCTGTATGACTACCTATATCTAGACTTGTCATTCCAATGCATTGTACTAATATTGTATTAAGTCAGTGTTGGCAAACCTGTGCCACTCCAGGTGTTGTGAAACTACGAGTCCCAGCATGCCTTAACTGCAAAAGCATAGCGGATACCTAACAAAGCATTCTGGGAATTGTAGTTTCACAACACCTGGAGTGCCACAGGTTAGCCAACACTGTATTAAATGGTGGTAATCTAATTGTTAAGAAGTACTGTTTTGGGTTTGACATATTGAGACAACTACAGATCCATATGTCTTAAATTGTAAGTAAACTGCTGTGTGTAACTGCATTCTGATGTGTCCAATAGGCATATTTGAGGTGTCTTCTCAGTAGTTTTTTTCTTATCTTTTGTTATTACATATTTACTATTCCTATTATCCTCTAATAGACCAGTCTCCTAAAATACATCAAGTGGAAGATGGTTATGCAAAGAGAAAACACCAAAAAGAGAGAGTTATTGCTCAGAAGAAAAAAGATGAAGATACTGAGGGCCATGGAAACTCCTCTTTGGATTTTTCAAATATATTTGCTTCAGGTAAAAAAATGTGTAAAATAATGTATATATTTTACACATAAAGATTTAAAGACGTAAGGAAAAAATTTGGGTCAATTGTTATTATTTATTATTATATTGTGTCATAATTAATTTCAAGAGTTATTTAATTCTACAGACCATGATACTGATCCAGATAGATAAAAATATCTCTGACACTTATGCTCTATACCACTCTTCTAATAAATCACAATATCAATTCTTAATATGCAATAACAATAATCTCTATTCTCCTTTAAAACAATAAAGTCTCAGATATCAGGCAGCATTAACTTAGTACAGAGAACAAAAGAGACAATCTAGTGTAATATGTTTTTAACAATTTTTACCATAAAAAAGCTAAAAACAAAAACAAAAAATCTCCTAAATTTCCCTTCTTCTCGTAACAGAACACAGTGAGTGTAAGTCCTTTAATAAATTCCTCCTGTAGTCCCCGGCTCGTGTTTCCAAAGTCCCGCTCAGAGATGCAGATGCACAGACCACTTTGAGAAAGGGCCTCGATTTTTGAGAATCCGGGCCTTACTGTTTATATGTATTAGTAATAAATTGTTAAAAACATATTACACTTCTTTTTCATGTGACTACTGAAAAGAAACAACGTGGGATTGAGCTTTTAGTTGTTTTATGTTAATGCTGCCTGACATCTGATATTTTATTGTTTTAAAGGAGAATGGAGATTATTGCTATTGCATATTAAGAAATGATATTGTGTTTTATTGGAAGAGTGGTATAGCGCATAAGTGTAAGAGGCATTTTTAACTATCTAGACAACTGCTTCTTGGGCTGGTAGACCTCTACAACTCAGATAATTTGTCGTTCATACTTATAGCACAAGATCTTTATGATTATATATATTTGCTACATGATACTGATTCAGACTTAAGATTGGTTTACAAATGCAGAATACTTAGAATAATGCACTCCCCTCTCACGTATGTAACTCATTAACTCATGTAACTCATTTTTAGAACCCTAACTTAAGTTTTCCTTGCTTATATCTGGTCGTACATAATACCTTGTCGTACATAAGTGCCTAACTCAGCCTATACTGTACAATTTAAATGCCTACCTCTGCCAACAATGTGTATTCGGCTTGAGTAGGGTGTCACACCCTATTGTATGGAGTTATGTACAAGTTACGTAGATTAGAGTTACAATGAGGAACATCTGCATTCCCACAACCAGACTTACGCATGCCGCAAGCGTAAATTGCCTGCCGTTATTAAATCTCGATCAGGCCCCATAATATGATTACTCTGTTGCAGTTTTCAGCAATACTTTCCATTCTGCAATATGTATTTATAGCTATAATATGCACCTATACCCTATGTGATAAACATAAAGGTCATTGACTGAATAGTCCAGAGCATTGTAGGTTTAAAAAACTTCTGTTTTCATTTTCTAATTTGTATTTATATTATAAAAAATGACCTGACCAGAAATAAGCCTTGAAAATATCTGTTAATGTGATGTTAATCTGCCTCTCCGTATTTAAAGGCTTTTAGAATACATATAAAATGTTTTTATTATTTTGCAAAACATAAATGGCTTCAGCACAGTCAAGTACTGAATGGGCGATGGCTTTTTAAAGTCTGGCATAAAATTAGATGAATTATCTTAAAAATATCCAATTTCTACTTTCATAATAAAATGACATATTAATTTGTTGATTTTTGTCATAAGGAATAATGTGAATCCATTCTGACTCCTGAGAGAGAAGAATCAGTCATGTCTGTTTTTCTAATGTTATCCTTTTTTTCAGACTTGCTCCCTGCAAGAAATGGGGAAAAATATACTGAATGTTTTCTATTAGAAATCTTTGACATTCTTTTTAAATATATAAAGAAAACATTTGATGGACAAAGCAAAGTTCTAGACTTCCATCATCCTCACCAGCTATTGGACGGTTTGGAAGGATTTAACTTGGAAATATCTGATGAACCAGAGCCTTTGGAGCAGATCCTTGGTGACTGTAGGGATACCTTAAAATATGGTGTTAAAACAGGTATATGAATTGCACTATAGATTTACCTAGCCATTTATGAACCAGATTCAGCTTTAATAAACATTGGGCATTGTCAGCTCCTTGCAAATGGAAAAGGCCCACAAAAAAAAATAGCCACACATAAGACTTTCAGCATGAATCTGGATCCTCAGGATGCAGACTTTCGTCTGGAGAGATTTAAATTGTAGAGTAAAGACTGGGTTACGGGTGCAGTCTCCGGTTCGATGGTCTGCTTTGCGAAATAGAGACAGCCGAATGTTCCTTTTCGGCTGTCTCTATTTTGAATAGGGGTATTTTTTTTTGCAAATGGGTGAGTATGCCAATAAATACTCGCTCATTTTTTTTCGCAGACTCTCCAGATGAAAGCTACAGAGAGGTGAGTAACCTCTCCGGGGCATTTTAGTATTATGGGGGGTTAGGGTTAGGAGTTTAGGAAGTTAGGGTTAGGACCATAGAAGGGGAGGGTTAGGGTCAGGCTGTGGGGAGTGGGGGGGTCTTAGGAATAGGCTATAGAGAAGGGAGTATTAGGGTCAGGCTAGGGAGAAGGGAAAGTTAGGGTCAGGCTGTGGGGAAGGGAGGGTTAGGGTCAGGCTGCTGGGAAGGGAGGGTTAGGGTAATGGAAGGGGAGGGTTAGGGTTAGAATTAGCGGAAGAGTTGGGGTTAGTTTAGCTACACGCCTTTTGGAGCACCGTGTTCAGTGCTCCTGGGATCGATTGCTATGCCTCTTCGAGGCATAAGCAATCGATATCCCAGCCAGTTTGGGAGAGAATGGCCCTATCGAAATTGGGCCGTTCCTTGCGGGGATCCACACCCCTAGGTTAAGCCCTTGTGTACAATCCTGATTTCCATGCTATCCCCTTTTTTGTGGCAAAATAATAAGTAAGAGTCCTGTACTGGTAACTCCTTAGGATGCTGCAGGGATACAGCATCGACTATCTGCTACCACTGTATCCATAGCTACAAGCGCGGCAGCAGCGGAGATCTGGATTTGGTCGTATGTTGTTGTGAATTTGTCTTATGGTTACAGTTATGTTTTGTGATGATTAGCTGGTCTATAAAAAAACAAATGTCACATGCTTACTTCATGAGATCTTTTAGTAGTCATTACTTTCATTTATTCTATAGTCATTATTTTATAGTTTATTTTAAACAGTATATTTTTTTTGTAAACACTAGCATACAAACGTTTACCAGATTTTACCAGTTATTAACAGACAAATTTGGAGATTAAAGGACTTTGTTTGCAATATTGCAATCAAAACAGTGTTTGATGCGCTTTTCAATTGATACATTTGATTAGATGCAAGACATTGTAGAAAGAAAAGTATGGTCATCAAATTACAGTTCACATGGAGTATATTTATCTTCCATGGATGAATCCTTAGTGAGAGAGTAAAGCTTTCCAGCATTTTGATTTCAGCCTTTATTTTGGCTCTATAAGGGAATGGGGAATCTTTATTTGAAACTACAATCAATTGTGGGAATTATTACATAGAAATCTTTTGTCTCGAGTAAACGATCAATGTTTTTTTACATTCATACTTCTATTCTCTATGTATTCTATATATTTATTCTATATTATTAGGACATCCTCGATATTTCAACCAACTGTCCTCTGGACTTGACATTGTTGGACTAGCTGGTGAATGGTTGACGGCAACTGCTAACACAAACATGTAAGTAATACAGAGTTGTTTAAATGTATTGTGCAACTTTCTTTTAAGGTCAATATTCTAAAACGTGTTTTGTAAGTGTTACATCTGAGCAATTACAAAACATATGGTGATTTCCTTGATTAGTATCTTGATATATTCTGCCTGTTTCTTGATTGCACATTCTAAAATTACTTAACCATGACTCAGTGTGCACAATATTCTCATTGAAATTGTTAAATGCACTTCTTGCAAACCTATGTGTCTTTTCCATAAATTTACCATAATTTCTTTAATAAAACTCTTTTTTACATATCATTTTTTTTTTAGGTTTACGTATGAAATAGCCCCAGTGTTTATTATTATGGAACAGTTATTAATTAAGAAAATGCATGAGCTGATTGGCTGGCGAGAATGTGAAGCTGATGGAACATTTTCTCCTGGCAAGTATAAGATATTAATTATGTGCAATGTTGACCCAATTCTTCCCAAATGGCAAGTGACCTTTTTCAGTTCCAAAAGAGTTTGCAGATTGTAAAGGACTAATATGTTAAGTTTTATGGGAAGATGTTGGCCTTTGTTTATTGGTGTATCGTCCCACTAGGTACATGACACAGCTGAGGGCAGGTACCATGGAACCCACCTGTGGGATTTTATCATTTTTATTTATTTATTTTGTGACTTCAGAGCAGACAAGGACTTGCCTGTTGCCGCTAATAATGGAGACATGTCTGTGTCTGCTGTTGCTGAAAGCTGAGAGTAAGACTCTTAGCGGCTGAGGTGATGTTAGTGCTGCTCTGAGCCTCTATTTCAGTAGCCGAATGTGGTGCAGTAATGTGGAGGAAAGGACAATAGAGATAGGGTAAGTTGAAGTTAAATAAGTGGAGTGAAACACTATTACTTTGTATCTAGAACTCTATTCAATTTTTCAACATAGTGTGAGCACAAAGGCCTGGGTGCCGGGGTCTGACATTACAAAAGGAAGAGGCAAGTGTATGCCCCCGTCGCTCCCCTCTTTTAGTAGTAGTTCTGGACACTTACATGTCCAGAACCCTCTCTTAACTTTTACGCATTGATCTGCACCTATCTGGACGCGGATCAATGTGTAACTGGTGGTCTCCGCCCCTTTATTCCCGCCTGAATAGTGGGGATACGGCATGCATAAGGTAAGGTCAGCCCCTTTATGGTAACTTCTTTGTAACTGAGTTCCGTATGATAGAAGGTACAACTGGCCCGCACATGCGCTGATGTTACTTGTCAGGGGATGTGCACAAGGTCCACTGACATTATTAGTTCTAGATCTGGCCCACTAAGAGTAATAAAGACAATGGGTCGGATCCAGACCTATGTTCCCTTTACGTTTCAACACGTAGTGTATTTACGCTAGCGTAATTTCTATGCATTCCCCCAGCCCATATGTACTTTGGCCGTTTTACGCTTTCCAAACGCTACCTTAACTTTTTAAAGCATAACTACTGTTGGCCGTAATGGCTGCACGGACGTAAGTGCCTAAGCACGCCCACACTGTACGATTAAAATGCCTCACCCCGCCTCTGAAGCGTAATTACGGGTGTCTTATGGCTGGCACGCTCTTTTGTTCGTAGTTACGCTGTTGATACTAGGCTGCTACGTACGTTCAGACTTATGTGCATGCGCAGTATATACAAAGTAGTGTTTTTACGTCTCCGGCAAGCGTAAATACGCTAACAGCCGTAGCTCTGGATCTGGCCCAATATGTATCATAATAATGCTAATTATTCCTCCTTAATTGAGCTAAACCATTCCCCATAATTGGGCTTTATACGCACCATAATTAATTCCAAAGGTCAAAATACAGACCGGTTTTCTGACAGCACTAGGTTAAACAGGTTAAACTGATCGGCTTTCCTCTATCTGACAAGGTTGCTAACTTGACACCTGTAAGAAAAAAATATTGTAATGTCGACACTTACTATTATGTGCATTACAGTTATTTTGGACTGTATTCATACCAAAGAAGCAGAAGCTTCTTAGGTGCGGATATTGAGAAATTACCTACTATGCATGCGTAGCAGGTCATTTACCCAATCTACGTACCAGTTAGGTATGTAGATAGCCTCCTTGCGGAGTAGTTTAAGTTGAAGAAGGCGGCGTAATGCAGCCACAGTGAGTGTTTAGGTAGAAGTGGGAGGGGGGGAAGGATATAGATTAGTCGGGGAGAGCGGGGGGAGGTGGGGAGAGGCAATGTCTTCTCTTCTTAAGAAGGAAACTCTGCACAGTAAGGGCCTGATCCAGACCTACGCATGAGAGCGGAGCATATTACCGCTCCAGTGTAAAAACTTTCACTCCCACGACACTCCCCTTACCTTCCTTTCATTACGCCTGCCCTAACTTTTCCCTGTGTTCGTACGTATTTTCGTAGCGACGCGCTGTTTGTAGCAGCCTAAGCACGGTCATACTGTACAATTTAAATGGCTCCCCTGCCTACATTCCTTAACTCCAGCGTCCGTACTAACTGCGTATTATAAACACGCCCCATCGTCGGAAAATACGCAAACAATACGGACGCCCGAATTGCCACTATGATAAGGTCTTTGGTACGACCGGAAATTGTCACTATGAATATGCGCATTGCGTTTTTTATGGCGATTTTACGCTTATGATCAGCGTTAGATCGCCTGCGAGTGTAAGTCTGGATAAGGCCCTAAGTGCATAAGTGCCATAAGGTACCTAAAAACTGGGGGGTGAGGGGGTTAGGAGCTTCACCAGTAAGTTAGGTGCAGTTCTGTCTGCACTTAACTCACTCTTAGATGTGAATACGGCCCGGCAATTGCTTCTCCCAAAAAAAAAGATTTGCATGAGAATTGTCAGAAAGACAGCGGTTTTAAAGGTTCTGGTATTGGGCTAAACAGTGGGCATGCAATAAATTGATTGGTTCTGCTTAATAGCTTAACAAAAATAATATGTTGTAGAATCAGGTTGAGACCGAAGAAATTTTAAATGGTTTTTATACATATATATACACTTATACTTCAGTTAAATGGTTTAACTTTCCATAATTTCAATAAAGTAAAAAAAAAAAGTTAAATAATGTAACTTCCCATTGTTTCAATAAAGTTTAAAAAAGGTAAATGGTTTATATTATATTTATCTGTACACTTGTGAAGACAGGAAAGGCCTATAATGCAGATGTGAGTCCAAATAATAAAGTATAAAGTAGGAGTCCAGAAAGTAATAAAGTATTGTTGCGGAAATGATATTTACAATGAGGTAATCACATAACCTTGGAATACTTGGTAAGGTGATGGTCCTCATAAGAGTGTGCAAGGAGATGCAAGAAAAAATGAGCAGCGTGAAGCAGCAGAGGTGCAATGAGCCGTGAGGTGTCCTGAGCAGCGGAGATGCAGGTTGTGTGAGTTGGAAATCACCCAGGAATGCAGGCTTGGAAGTTCAGGAAGTCCACTGAGGAAATGTAGGCTGTGTAAACTGAATCTCACAGAGGAATGCAGGCTTGGAAGCTTAGGAAGTCCACTGTGGGAATGCAGAGCGTGCAAGTGGGTTCGAGGATTGCAGGCTTGGAAGCTTCAGGAAGTACAAGATTCAGCATGCAGGTAAAGCTCTAAAAAGGACAACTTCATGAAAAGACTACAGAGAGAACAATGAAGAAGCTCAGAGTGCAGGGAGGGGAGGAGTTGGTTAATATGCAATAGGTACAACTGTCTGGAATCAGAGGTAATGAGCCAGTTAATAGCAGAGCAGCACAGTAGCACAGATAACCCCTTTGATAGAACCTGCAACAGCAAGCACCAGAATGAAACAAGTAATGCTTCAGCTGACCTTGGAAATGCAGGGGACAGGCAGAGTTGTGACACTGATCATTTATATGCTGCCCTTGCTCACTTTATGGATTCTTAAGAGCATGGTTGCCTACTTTTGCAAATCACTATTAGGGAGATTTTGATAGCACTATCAAGGCTGCACCAAAGGGGTGTGTCCTGTAGTGTCAAAGGGGTGTGTCCTATGAATAGCTCCACCCATGGGTGTGTCTAACACTGCCAGGCAAACTATATCCCAATAAGAATAGCAGCATCAGTATTTATTGATTGTTAAAATGTGACTGAATAAATATTTTTAGTATTTATTGTGCATACTGTGTCTATGAGATCAATGATTTCATCTGCCACCTCCATAGACCTTAATGCAAGGAAAATAGGACACAATTTCTAAATTCTGTCATCATACTGCAATGACTTCTGTAACTAAATCAACATCAGGGAGATTGCCCAACACTTCAGGGAGTCAGGGAGATTACCCACTCTTCAGGGAG
>WWET01000619.1:52684-67042 GCA_011038615.1 Limnodynastes dumerilii
CCGGGCCCGGACAGAGAGGGGGCCCGGGATAGCCCCAGGTCTCCTCTCTGTCCTGCCCAGGACACCAGGGCCGTAACTAGGGTTATGCAAGCGGTGCCGCTGCCCAGAGCCCCAGGAGAGGGTGAACGCAGCTGACAATATCAGCTGATGAATCTCCTGCTGCTCCATAGAGAGATTCTCAAAGATTTCCACAGTGCCAGACAGGCTGACCAATCAGGGAGTAGCTGAGATCATTGTGCTACTCCCTCATTGGCTGCTGCAGCTATGCACCACCCCCACTTCCTCCATTTCCTCCTTCCAGTCCACCTCAGCGTCTGCAGTGTGCACAGCTCTGCTAAAAATGCACAGATCTGCTAAAAAGTAAGTGCACAGCTCTAATAAAAAGTGTGTGTGTGTGTGTGTATGTATGCATGGTGTGTGATATTATTCATTGTGTGATATTATGTATGCATGGTGTGTGATATTATGCATGGTGTGTGATATGCTAGCATGCATGGTGTATGTGTGTGTGTGATATTATGCATGTATGCATTGTGTAATATTATGCATGCATGGTGTGTGTGATAAGCATTGTGTGTGTGTGATATAATGCATGTATGTAGTGTGTTTGTGTTCTGTTATGTATGTTATGTGTGTTTGTGAGATATTATGCATGTGTGTGTGAATCTAATGCATGCATGCAACTATATTTATGTGTGTAGTTATATATATAAATATTTGATATATCTATATCTATGTGTGTGTGTGTGTATATGTAGAAACGTGTGTGTGTCTGTGTATATGGGGGCATATTAGTTACAATTTTGTGTCCTCCTCCAGACGCCTGAAGGAAGGAAGAAAGAAGGAAAAATGAGAATCATATATCAATATTTAGATGCAAAGGAGCTCAACTCATATAATCAGGGTTCTAAGGAAGAGCAGAAAGACAAGAAACACATGTGTGTGTTAAAAAAAAATATATATATACACACACACACAAACATCTGATATGTGTATTCGTGTATATATATATATATATCTCCATCCATCCGGGGGTGGGGGGGGACCCTGCATATTTTGTCAGTCCCGGGCCCGACACTTTCTGATGGCGGGTCCTGATTACAGATGTGGTTCAAGCAGAATCCTTTTGAGGGAAAGAATGTGATAATGATGGGCTGGGTTCAGAGCTACGCAAAAGGGGTGTTTTGCTATCGGTAAACATCCTCTTTAAGTAATTAGGGGCATGCGTGAGAGCTGCAGTATCAGGGTGGAGTTCTGGATCCAGATGCATCCTGTTACAAATTCCATTGGCCACCTGTGGGAAGGTATGCAGATTGTACAATGAGGGCTGGTTTAGCCCCTTATGTACTATCCAGATTCCTATACCCCTATTTTTTTTTTTTTTTTTTTTTATGGCAATGGTGTTGAAATCTTAACATAAGGGGTCAGTTGCCTCCCATCGCTGGTACAGAACTTTTACACTGCCTATTTAGGACATTTTATGAATTACAGCAATACTGTCTGTGCTCTGCTTTCGTGTTTTGTACATATAAATACTGATTGTTTATAAATTCACCTTTATACGGGTCGTTACTTTGCAGATTTGGGAAAATGTATACCTTATTTTATTGTGTGCTTGCTGTGTGTACAGTAAGAAAATATGTGAACATCACCCAGCAGTATTTTCTCAGCTTTATTGTAATCCATGCAAATGGGAACAGGGAAGCCCCTAATTGTACTCAGTTTTCTTTTTCCAGATCAGCATTGCAGTCTCAGTTTACACCATTTTCTCACATAAACTTAAACATAGCTCTTTTTGGGAAACAAATTCAAGGCCAGGAAAAAAAAGTTTTGTGTGGGCTTATTTCAAGTTTATTTTATTTTTAGGGTACAAGTGGTTTTGAGCTACAAATCAACAGATGTCTTGAAAATGCCGAATACTTCTACAAAAAGCTTACTCGTAGAGAGAATTTTGAATTAGTCTTTCCTAATGAAGTAAGTCTCTAGTAACAATACCGCAGGATCTTCCTAGTTTCCCTTAACATTGGGAACTGAATTCTCCCTTGCAAAGCCTCTTAACTCATTTTGCTTATTGGTTAATCCTTATTTTAGTACATTTGTTTTTGCAGCCCGACACAGGTAACTAGATTTCACAAGGGAGTGTAATAATCATTTAAATAGTTATTTTAAACAAAAATATCAGACTCCAATACTGATGAATGGCAACTGTAGTGCTTACCCTTTTTAATGCTACTTGGTAGTGCAAGCCTAGGACTTCCAGCCATCTCCATCATCAGCAAAGTGCTACTGACCACCAATGAATACTGCCTTAACTGAGCTTAAAATACATGTACATACACGTGCATACATACACCATGTAAGGTAACAGAATAAAGACTAGTTGTTGAGTAAAATTATCCAAGGACTGCTGTTGACCAGAAAAGTCCAAATAACCAATTATAAACTTTATTATTGTGTATTAGCTTATACTAAATTATAATTATCAATTCCTTTTTTTTTTATAGCCAGAGCATACCAATGTCTGTTTCTGGTATATACCACCCAGTCTGAGAGGTTTGCCAAGGGACAAGGAATGGAATGCTAAGTTGCACAAGGTAGTATAATGTGTTGCTTTTATTTTGACAGGCAAGAAATAGTATCCTGATTTTTGTTTGTTTTAGCCCTTTTTGGTTTAATGCTAATTGGACATTTGTAAAACTATATTCAATATGTAGGTTCCCCCAAAGATCAAAGCGCTGATGATGGAAAAGGGCACAGCAATGGTCAGTTATCAGCCACTTAAAGGAAAACCGAATTTCTTTCGGATGGTATTTTCAAACCCTGCTACTAAAAAATGTGATATAGACTTTCTTCTGGATGAAATTGAAAGGCTGGGTCATGAAGTGGAATTCTAAAAAAATAATAATAATGCATACTTGAAAAAATGTATGTAATGCTTTTATTTGATAGAAGCTAATATTTTTTAACTTTGATTTTATTGTAAGTGTAAGTGTAATTTTATATTAAGTGTGCACTTTTAACTTTGAAGTAGAATATTTGTATTAACGATTGATTCAAACATTTTTTTGACTGTATGCATAGTTTTGTATTGTATTGTACTATATGATGTGTCATTGAATGCATATTTTAAATGTACAGTTTATGAAAATAATAGAAGACTTTAGATAAAAAAAAAATGTACTAATGCAACTAAAGATAGTCTTAAATGTCTTTAATATATTTTATAATAAAGATTATGTATTCAAACTTTAAATGTTTTTAATAAACTTACCATTTATTTATTTAGTGTGTGTGTGTGTGTTTGTTTGTGTAAAACAGACATTCTGATATACTAGATATGTGGGGAACCATCGGTTTGTAATAATTCAAAACAAACTCCATTAGAAACTCCTGCATCATCCTAGACTCTTCCCTCTCCTTCACCCCTCACATCCGCACCCTCTCACATTCCTGCCATTTCATCTGTGCAACATATCAGGCCTCAGACCCTTCCTCTCCACTGATGCCATTAAAACCTTTATACACTCTGTCATCTCACGCCATGACTACTGTAACCTCCTCCTCCTGGCCTGCCTCACTCCCTTCCATTTCCATTATATACTAGGATAATCTACCACAATCTAATAGACTATCCCACTAGCTTCCAAGTATCAGAGTATCCGTTCTGGGTTCCCGGGGACGTGATAGTGGTTTAGCCAGGTAGTGGAAGCTTGGAGACTTAGGGTCAGATCCAGAGCTACACTTTTACTATGCTGTGTTCTTACGCTAGCGTACCCTCTATGCACTCCCCTCGGCGCACCCCTCTCATGAACGTATTTTAGACACCTTACGCTTTCCATTACCTACCTTAACTTTACGCTGCGTAACCTCTATCGGACATATTTCCCACACGTAGCTACGCTGCTAAGCACGTCCATACTGTACGATTGAAATGCCTTACCCCGCCTTCGAAGCGTAAATACTAGTGGCATATGGCTGACACACTCTTTTGTAAGTTGATACGCTACTGATACGTGACTGCTCCTTACGCTATGCCTTACATGGCATTACATCTGCCGTGCGCATGCGCCGTAAGTACTGTGTGAATTTACACTAGCGGCTAGCATAAAATCACTCGCAGAAGACTTGACTTGACCTGGATTGGACCATGACTGGACTGGAGCAAGGCTTGACTTGACCTGAACTGGACCAGGAGACATGACCTGGAACAGGACTTGACCTGGGCTGGACCAGAAATAACAATCTGCAGACAGCAGTGGTCAGAGGCTGAAATATTAGTCTGCAGACAGTTCAGTGCTGACTGAGTTAATCAGGCTGATTACTGCTGGCTGGTTTTGCAGGCCGATTGCTGCAAGCTGAGAAGCAGGCTGCAGACAGAGATCTCCCAGTGAGTAAAGAGGAACCAGACACCTTGAATGACTAAGTTGTTCTGGCACTGTTGATACAGTGCTCTGGTTTTATATGGGGTGCCCTGGCTCTGGATTGGATAGACAGATCATGTGCTACTCCTGGCTTGCTCCTGGTTGGCTGTTGCAGATCATGTGCACAGATCCGAGATGGAGGACAGCAGTGTTTGGTGCCAGCAACACACAGGGAAACATGTGGTGGACATCAAACATGAAGCTGCTACTACTAAGAGTGGCAGTTCCCTGGAGGCAGAGAGCGGGCAAGCTTGGAGAAAACCGCTGACAGACAGCTCTTGATGCAGTAAGTCCTGCGTTTTGTGCCACCAAGCATTCAAGTGCTCCCTCAAATCCCACTTCTTTAGACTAGCCTACCCCTCTTCATCCCACCCTTTCTTTCTAACTCCTAATTACCCCCCTCCACATCCTTGTTGCTCCTCATTTACTTTATATTTGACTACCCTATCACCCTTGTTTTACCCTCTATATTCTATTTATTTTATTGTACCATATACAGTATGTCATTTGTATATTCTTTGTCTCACTGTAGGTTGCTGCAGATACTTAGAATAGGTTGATGCAGTTTCCAGAGGCAGGAGAGTTTCATGATCATTTTTCTATTGCAGGGTAGCCACATATTGTCCAATTATTAGGCTTATCTCCCCATGTCTTGCGCCCATCTTAATATGATCGGTATTTAAAATAGATAATCCCGTTTAGAGAGTTCCACTTACTGAATGCAGCCAGAACACAGGAGTTATTTATACCCCATCACAGTGTATCTTATCCACATTTGCTAAATGGGGGCATTTCTGAATGTTCGAAAAAATGCTTGCTTTTGATTAGCAGCACATGTCTAACACCAGAATAAAATGGAAGGAAGCGAAAGTGCTTAAGCTATGTGGGAGGTGTTTAGCATTTAAATAGTACTATATAACTTATGAATGGGTTTAATAGGCGCTTCTAAATTAATCTTAAATAACACAAATGTCTACAGTGCAAGGAGTGCATTAAACTAAAAAACACTAGAACAATATATAAATACCTCTTAAAGTGCTAAAATACATAAATCTAAACTTCAGTGAAAGTAGTAAAGTGCAGAGAGGACACTCAATCAGTGAATATAAAAACAGAAAATGTTTCACCACTAATTAAGAGAGAATATTTACCAATTAAAACATCTATATAAATAATGAGATATCTAGTAAGTGAAATAAAAATTTTTACAAAATATCCAAATGTATAAATAAAACAATGGTAAGTAAAAAGGAAATTAAAAACCATTAGCTATTAAGTCTGCAGAATTAATAAGTCATAGGCTCTCCCAATGATCAATTGCTGAAGTATAAAATAACTTATAAAAAAATCTTGTAGGTGGGAAAAATAAATGGGAAATCAATAAATATGTAAATAGGTCCAATAAATTACTAGAAGCAGAGGTGGGAGATCGATAAATCAATAAATAATAAAATGATATTAACTAAGTTACTGACCATTCAAAAAATTAAACAACGTAGTATACACACAAACTCGGCAGTATTTCTCACACCAGCAAATGGTAATAACTAGAAGTCTTTGGTAAATATAAAATCTAATTATATAGCAATCAATAAATCCAGGTGAAAAAGTTATTTCTTTATTTTAAGAAAAAACATGCCAGCATTGGCTCTAGTAAACTTGCAAAGAGACTGAGACCTTAATCATGGTTACATTAGATGATATTGGTTCTAGGTTACTGGGCAGAATAGCATATCACATTGCTTTCATAGAAAAATTGATTTAAGCAGTACGTATTTTTGTTTTTCTGCCATTTATGTCAGGGACTTTATGTTGTTGTTAGTCTGAAAGAATGGCATAGTATTAATCTGTTAGAACATTATGTATCTCACATTGAAATCACAATCTCATGCAGAGCATTTCATAAGAATATAGAACTATAGTGTAACCATCTGCATAAACAATACATTATTTATATATAATATAAAAAAAAATACAAAACCGAAGCTTTAAAACTAACCTAACCAGGCGCGTCTGTCTCTAATCCCGAGGCATGCACAGTGATTTTGCCTTTTGAGACTTGGAAGTCCCAAAAGGCTGCTACTGCACATGTGCTGTATATATACACACACACACAGTTCTGTGAAGTGGCACTCAAAGACTTGTAAAGTAATAAAGCAATTATCAGCCGAGGACTAAGTCCTTGGCTGACAATTGCTTTATTACTTTACAAGTCTTTGAGTGCCACTTCACTGAACTGTATATTTTGTTCCGTTGCTGGAGCTATAGTGGGCACCAAAGCCATAAGGAATTAGAGAGTTGGAGTGCGATTATTTGCTGTTCTATATATATATATAGATAGATAGATAGATAGATAGATAGATAGATAGATAGATATTGCTTCATTCAAATCCACTTACCCTCTATCCTTTCCACAACAGTCCCCCATCTAATGGTTATTCACCATAACACGCAACATACTTCTAATTCTCTCACCCTCTCAACTCACTCTTGGCGAACTAAGGAGGGTTTAGGAAAACAGACAACAAAAATAAATGTATCATGGGGATAGGACTTATACCCATACTCACTGAATGGAACAAAAGTAGTCCCTAATGGTCCATCAGAATCATGATTGCATATTCATGGTAATTTGAAAGTAACGCACAGGTAGAAACATTGGGTGGGGGAGGTGTTTAGGGAGACACATTCACAACACTAAACCTCCCTGGCTCTGCCAATCTGCTTTGCTTTCTTCTTTTGAAGTTTGTGTTTCAAGTGAACTACATTGGCCATCCTTTGGTAAATCACATGTAATGGATCATCAGAACCATTAGGTACATAGGTACAGCTTGTGACAGAATGTAGGGCCTGATTCAGAGATCAGAGATCATGTACGTTGAAATTAAGGTCGGAAATGACTTAAGATCGGACTTGTGAATTGGGCGGAGACTAATGCGACCCTAGGATTGCATAGAAATGGGTGTGGGGAGGCATTTAGATGAGGGAAAGTGGGCGCGCTTACAGAGTTAGGCCCCTAAATATACGCAACTAATACACATAGGGTTGGAAGTGGCAAGTCTATGGATTTGGAAGTTTAGGTCCGGCCGGAGGTTGCGAGGGGAGTGACTGTTTATTCTGGTGGGTGTAACCTGTTCCGACCTGCCACTTAGATGCGTATATTTGCGGCCCGATCGCCGTCGGGTCTCTGAATCAGGCCCGTAGAGTGATACAGTATTTTATCTCCCAACATGTGCAGTTAAATAATCCAAAACTAATTTATGCTGTGCTAGTTCAGTTTTAAATAACATAATTAAATGTGTTGTCATATATTTAAGTACTATCTAAAAGTTCCTCCAATTTTTTCTCATCTCATCTTTAAAAATCTAAATTGCTTAAATTTACTGATCAGCTATGCAGGTCTAATATGTAGACTGTCTGGGAATGCTTTTCCTGATATACTTTACCTTTAATCACTGAAATGTTTGTTGGCAATAGACCAGAGACCATATTATCATGTTCTTGTGCATATGACAGGTACAATTTCTGACATTCATATTGTTACAATCAGCAGTGGGACTGAAAATTTAATCACAATTAACATGGCCATGTCTTAACACATGATGCCTCTTTGCTCCTGTACTGTCAATTTGCGTCCCTTTGATGCTGTAGGCTCTCTTCACGGCAGAACTCTTTTGAATCCCCAGAAGTAGCCTGTTGCTGATTTAATGGTTGTGACCAGAGGAGGGCATTATTATGTCCCTAAATGGCCTATGAAAATCCTCCTTGATACAACTGGCCACTGGTGTTTCTTTTTGTTGTGTGCTGGATAAGACAAATTCTGCTTGGACTGCTGATTGAGTTACCTTCTTGCTGTGAAAGGCATGTATCCACATTGACTTCTCCTTAACCTTCACGAACATCAATGACGTCTGTAACAGCTGATATGGACCTTCCCATCAATCTGCCAGAGATTTGGAACATGGGAAACTTCTTTTTATCATCACCATAAACCCTATTTGTATGGAGTAGTATATGGCAGACAGCTTAGGGTATGCCTATCACAGATGCAACTAGTCATTTGATCGTTCACAGTCACATCATCATTAGCAATGAATAGATCAGTCACTGGGATCAACATGAGATTGGCCAATTTCCCAAACAAAATCTCATAAAGGAAAATGTTCAGAAGTTCCCTGGTTTGTCCTTCAGGGCATGTAGTAAAACAAGCATAACTGCAGGACATTTTACACCAGTTCTTTCATTGTATCTCTCCATCTTATTACTGGACTGTGGGTGGTGGGGTGTATGTAATTGCTGGTTAATATCAAGCATATTACACAACTTTTAAAATACTAGACCTATAAAATGAGTACCTTGGTCAGAAGACATTACCTGTGGCATACCGGGCCTGATTCAGAGGCTGAAATAAGAACTTAAAGTTACACCTGGGCTAAACCATGTTGATTTCAGGGGAGTCAAATTTAATTTGTTGCAACAGTATTATAGTTAAAAGGTGATGTTTCCCAGCTCAAGTCTAATTAGCAGTTTAAAAGTGAAGCTGATCAGGTATCTGTGTGCAATAAGTAAAAGCAAAGCATTCTCCCTGCATGCATAGAATAAAATTTCACTCTGTCTATCCTATTTTTTCCCCTTTTGTCTCTACTCTTTCCTGCAGCAGCAGCGGTATTTCCCAGCTTCGACCCCCCCCCTCTCCACTCTGTCCTCTTTACCCAGCGCTGCGGCTTTGTTGGCCTGCTTCCCCTCCTTCTATCGGGCGCACCGCTTCCCCCTGCACCAATGCCCAGGCCTCAGCGGAAGTCGCGGCTGCCCGCCCGGCTCAGGGACCAGTCTCCGGACTGCGTCCCTGACACCCCACAGTCTGGCTGCTCGGAGGGCCAAAGGGGGGAAGGAGGGGCTTCATCTCAAGCCCAAAGCTCGCAGGCCGGCGGCGGCGGTGGTTCCAGGCTGCGGCCTAGCGGCCAAGATGGCGGCCGGGCCACACGTGGAGCGGGGCGCGGGCGCGCCTCTCGTGCCCGCGCCTGAACTTCCACCTTAGCAGGAAGTTCAGAGGCGCCTCTCACATCGCTGGAGGCGCAGGAGAGCGGGGATCAGCCGCGGTCACCACCCGACAGCCAGTTGCTTGCAGGGGGCGGTGTTGGGGCCAGACAGGGGAGGATGGCCTCCCCAAGGGTGCATAGGTTGCGAAGCGGGAGCTTTGAGGTGAGGGGGCAGGCGAGGTTGGAGCCAGGTGCGCATTATAGCCCATGCAGGGGCAGCCCCCCTCTGTACAGCAGTCAGGCTTCTGAGAGCCCCTCCCCTCCTAGAAGAGCACACAGATGGGAAGGGCGCCAGAGGAGTCATGGGCACAGGATGGGTGTTCATGTGTGCCATAGTGAAGGGGGCTATTGGTATGAAGAGAGGGTCCCCCTTTACTCTAGTTGGGGGCATAGTGGCAGCAGCAGGGAACCTTCTTCCTATCATGTTCGCAGTTGCTCACCCAGGGGGCATTATTATGCATGTTCTAACCCGCGGCACGTGTATCGCGAAGGCAGGAGAAGCAGATCCCCTTGCTGTTCTTGCACACGGCATACCTCTCGGCGCAGGCACACTCCACGCGCGGGGTCAGGCTCCCGGGGGCCGCGCGGGTCTCCGTCACCTCGTAGGCGTTTTCGCCGCAGGCGTAGTAGGAGGTCTGAGCACCAGTCTGATGCTTCTCATTTTCCAGTCTCACTGGCTCACCCTGTTAATCATCCCGTAGCTGAGACCGGTATGGCGGCCGCAGCTTCACAACATCTGGGGCAGGATAGGTCGGTGGAGCCGGTGGGTGCGGACCCGCCGGTTGACCGGGAATCGAATGCGGAGCCAGGACCTTCCCAACCGACACCCGGTGAGTCTGACCGTGTTGCAGTGGGGGAAGGGAAGAGTGATGATGATGATACCATGTCTACTTGTTCCTCCGCTACGTCCGATTCTTCCACGGCGTCACACACGTAGCTTTGGGAAAGCTGTGGATAAGCACTTGCGTAAAAAGTCGTCTAAGAAGGCGGAGGAGACGGCGGCTGCCGCAGCCCCTCCTCTGCCTCCGGATCGTAGAAGAATTTTTTGCGACTATACGGCAGTTTGTCGCGGATTGTGCTTGCACGTTAAAGAGAAAATACGGAAGGGCAAATATGTTGACATATTTGCACTTACCGCCGATAGTTGCAAGGCCTTAACAGCCGTGCAGAAGAAGGGGGCGGCAGCGGAGGAACAATATTGTTGTTTTGATAATTGGCTCACGGCCTGGTGTACGTTTACGGAGACTTACTTGGAGACCAGGCCGGGTGAGCATAGGGGCACGGTCCGCTACCTTCATCTGGTTCAGGACATGCATGTTACCATGAAGGGCACAGCGTGGCGAAGATATGACGAACAGTTTCGTCTGAACGCGGATGGTCAAGCGTCCATCCCGTTCGGGGAGAAGAACGTTGAGCTCTGGTTCGAGCTGGCGCGAATTTCCCACGAAACTCCGGTTGAAAGTGGGGCGCCTGGGCAGTTTCAAGGGAAGGGGCGCGGCGGCGCCCCCTTCAGTGGACGAGGCAGGTGCTACTCTTTCAACAACGCCAGCTGTCGTAGGGGAGTTAAGTGTATTTACAAGCATGCATGCCTTAAATGCAATGGCTCTTACCCCGCCAAAACCTGCAGTAGAGCTGGTGCCTCGGCAAACAATCAGCAGCAATCAGGGTCTAGAGCTAGCGCCAACGCCAATCAAATTTGAGGTGGCTTGCGCGTTACCCTAGGAAAGACTTGTCTGCTTTTCTCCTTCATGGTTTTCAGGAGGGTTTTCGTTTGCCTATTGTAGGTTAGGTATCCACGGTCTATCCACGTAATTTGAAGTCCGCCTATCAGTTGCCCGGGGTCCTATGGGAAAAAATAGCTAAAGAAAACACCCTCGGGCGCATGGCCGGCCCCTTTTCGGACCCCCCGTTCCCTAATTTAATAGTGTCGCCTATCGGGGTAGTACCTAAGTAGGCCCCAGGGAAGTATAGGCTCATACAACATATGTCTTATCCCCCGGGGCATTCGGTAAATGATGCCATTCCACAATCTTGCGCGCAAGTAGTTTACCAATCCTTCGAGTCAGCGGTGGAGATGTCAATTGACATTGAATCGGCTTTTAGACTCCTCCCCCTTCACCCGTCCTCCCTGAGATTCATGGGCTTTAGAGTGGGGGGTTCTTTTTACGTGGATAAATGTCTGCCCATGGGCTGCTCAGTTTCTTGTGCATACTTCGAGGCATTTAGCAGCTTTTTGCATTGGTGCGTTGTGGCTGGGACCGGCCAGTACTCGGTGGCACACTACTTAGATGATTTTCTGGTGGTGGGCCAGACGGGGACCGATGTTTGTGACCAGTTGCTGTTCTCCACCAAAGCCCTTTTCCATTCAATGGGGGTGCCAGCGGCGCATGATAAAACGGAGGGCCCAGTAACGCGGCTGTCATATCTCGGGATCGAGATGGACACGGTTGCTGGGTTTTGCCGTTTGCCAGAGGATAAGTTGCAGCATCTCCACTCACTTATACGATCAGCTCTGTCATCTCCCAGGTTATCCTTAAAAGCCATGCAGTCTTTACTAGGTTCCTTGCGCTTTGCGTGCCGGGTTATTCCAGTTGGGAGATTTTTTGTAGACGGCTTGAGAGGGCGACCGTGTGGGCTACGGCGCCCGGGACCTGGATCCCACTCTCTGAGGAGCTCAAGGCTGACCTCAAAGTGTGGGATGCCTTCCTGGCCCATTTCAACGGCGTACGGGTCTGGCCCTCCCTGGCAGTTTCTAGCCAAGAGCTACAACTCTTGACGGACGCCGCGAGGGGGGGGCCGGATTCGGGGCCTACTTCCAAGGAAAGTTGTGTGCGGAGGCGTGGCCACATTCATGGTTTAACTGGGGGTGGACCAGGAACCTGGCTCTATTGGAGCTCTTCCCTATAGCAGTAGCGGTGGAACTATGGGCTTGCTTCTTTAAGAACAGGGACATTGTTTTTTGGTGTGACAACCTAGGCGTGGTGCAAGTCATTAATCATCAGAGTGCTTCCTCCCCGCCGGTAGTCCGGCTTCTCCGGCATATTATACTGCGTTGCTTGGAATTTAACATCAATTTCCGTGCTGCTCATATCCCGGGGTTGGATAACGGTTTGGCGGACGTGCTCTCGTGATTTGACTGGGTGTGGTTTCATCAATTGGGCCCTGAAGCTGAGCTTACTGGCGCTCCATGTCCCGTATACATCTGGCAGGTGGCAGGTGACCTTGCGCTGCAGTCGCTAGCCCCCTCAACGCTGCAAAGGTCCCGTGCTGCATGGGCTGAGTGGTTGTGTTATCGACAGTCTTATGGCATGGGTAAGGGGGATGATTGGAAGGATTGTTTGCAAGAATTCATGTGTCGTGAGTATGAGAGGGGTAGATCCCGGGCTTCTATGAACGCAGCGCTTGCTGGCATTTCCTTTTTTGCTAACGTGTATGATGAGCGGGATGTCACTAAGGGGTTCCTTATGTCCAAGGCGTTGCGGGGTTGGGCTAAGCTGAGACCGGTGGCCCCGGATACGAGATGGCCGATCTCCGCGAGTTGTCTGGCAAACATGATGGAAGCAGTGGCGTCGGTGGCTAGTGATAGCTATGAGACGCTACTGTTTCAAAAGGCATTTAGCTTTGCGTTTGCCGGCGTTCAGTGGGTCAGTGAACTAGTATCAGCGTCCAGAGACTCCTCGTGGACAGGCCTGCTCGCCAAGAATGTGGTTTTGCATAAGGAGCTCATTCAACGTCGCATTGCGAAGGGGAAAACTGACCAGCTGGGGAAAGGGCATTGGTTGGAGCTCAGGAGGAATGAGGATGTCAGTATCTGCCCGGTGATGCTTGGGAGTTTGTTTGCACGTGAGCGCCCTGCTAATTGTTCAGTATGGTTTGTACATAAGAACTGCTCTTCGCTCTCCCGCTATCAGTTTTCAGTTCTTTTCCAGAGAACGTTGAAGCAGATGGGTTTGAATCCGAAAGATTATAGGACACATTCATTTCGGATTGCAGCTCAGGGTCACTCGGAAAGTCACATCAAAAAGCTTGGTCGTTGAAAGTCCCGGGCATTCAAGTCTTACCTGAGACCCCTGGAAGAGGAACACGCACAGAATCTTTAGGGTCCCAAGGAGTACTAACTACATGATTTACATCTAGGGTTTTGTACGGGACATGTTGGTTGGATTGTTTTTAGTTGTACCCTTGTCTCTCCCACCCCCGGGACACGGTCCGGACATGGTTCCCGGGATTAGCCCGGTAGCTGGCCCGCAACACTAAGTGCTTGGAGCGCGAAGGGCTTTTTCCCTTGGATAACTCCTGGCGTCTTTAGTTCCCCATAGTCTATATAGTCAAGCCGGGGGTAAGAAGAGGGTTTTCACCTTTGCACGGTGCTGTGATCCCACTCCTGTTTACCTTCCTTTAGATGTTGTAAGCATTTTATCATGTTTTTTTCACTGCTGCTTTATAACGTTTCATCATTCTCTCTTCTCTCCCTACAGTGGTAGTCCCGCGGAGGCAGGTAGTCTGGTTGATTGGCCATTCTCATGTGTTTTGGGCTGTGAGACACGAGCGGGTGCATGATTGTAATGAACGACTGGGGTTTGATGTGATTTGGAAAGGCATACGAGGAATGTTATGGTCGTCCTTCATGGGTCAGTTGAGCAGAGAATTGGAAGCGAGTGAACCACCAGACACTATTGTGATACACCTTGGGGGTAACGACATTGGCTGCATACCGGCGGTGGAGTTGTCATGGGCCATTAGGAATGACTTGAGTCTTGCAATGCGCAGGTGGCCGCGAGTGAAGTGGGTGTGGTCTGAGATTATACCCCATCGTGTCTGGAGGTTTTCCAGTAATGGGGTGGCGATGGACAGGGTGAGGAAGAAAGTGAATAGGGCAGTGAAAGGTTTCCTGCTGC
>WWET01000619.1:95556-108702 GCA_011038615.1 Limnodynastes dumerilii
CTACATGCAGAGACCCTACTTGAAGCCAGCACACTGTGTCTTCCGCCCGTCTCACGCCCCTCCCCTCCGACCCGGGAGCAACCAAGAAGTTCCCAGATCCGTGATAACCATAAGGCAAGAAAAATTATACTATATATGTGGCCACATATCTCCCACTGAGAGCTGCACTCCTGTTATCCTTTTTCGGGATCTGATGTCTGTGAGATCTCAGTGGAACCTAATTGATAAAGCAAGCAATAAATCAATAAATACAGGGTGAAAAAACTATTTGTTTATTTTAAGTAAAAATATGCCAGCATGGGCTCTAGTCAACTTGGAAAGAGACTGAGAGCTTAAGCATCGTTACATAAGATTATATTGGTTGTAGGTTACTGGGCAGAATAGCATATCACATGACTGACACAGAAAAGTTGATTTAAGTAATATGTATTTTTGTTATGTCTACCCTGAATGTCAGGGACTTTATGTTGTTGTTAGTCTGTAAGAATGGCATTGGATTAATCTGTTAGAATTTTGTTAATCTGTTAGAATTTTGCAGCTCAAATTGAAATCACAATCACATGCAGAGCATTTCATAAGAATATAGAACCATAGTGTAACCATCTGCATAAACAATACAGAATATATATATATAATGCTTCATCCAAAGCCACTTACCCTCAATCTTTTTCACAACAAGTAAGTAAATTAATAGTGTCCAATAAGTTCCTAAAAGTCAACAGGTAGTAAGTAAATAAATATATTATGTCCATTTAATCACTATAATCTAAAGATTAAGAGATTAGACCACATGGAGTAAACACAGTCTTGGCAATGTTTCTTAAACAAATTAGTAATAGCTCTCAGTTAATAATGAAATGTGATATCCTGGCAAATCCTTTCGATCCAGGTCACAGTTTTGTGGGTGAAAGTTCAGACTACAAGATACAATGGACCGTATTCACAATTAAGAGTGAGTTAGCTGCAGACAGATCTGCACCTAACTTACCCATACTGCCCCTCGACCTGCCCCCGTTTTTAGGAACCTTATGGCACTTAAGAGTACCATAGGGCTTCCTTAAGTAACTGTGCATATTTTCCTTCTTAAGAAGGGATATATGCATGGAGAAAGCCTCCACCCGCTCTCCCCGGCTAATCTAAATCCCTCCCTCCCTCCCACTTCTAACTAAAACTACCCCAAGCCAACATTAGCACACCTCCTTCTGCCTAAACTATTCTTTGCTGTCTTTAAAGGCTGCACAGAGGCAATATACATACCTAAGTGGTACGTAGATTGTGTAAATGACCTACTACACATGCGTAGTAGTTCATTATGGAACAGACTATGCTTAAGAAGCAGCTGCTTCTTAAGTGTGAATATGGTGCTATGTCTCAGCAAGAAATTCTTGGATCTAAAGTTGCTCTTACCAGACACCTCATTATTTATAAAGATGTTTTATGTACCTATTCACTCTTAATAAGTGGTCATATGTTTTCTGTTTTTATATATTTCATCGAGTGTCTGCTCTGCACTTCACTACTTTAACTGAAGTTTGGATTTTTGTATTGTATGTTAACACTTTAAGAGACACTTATATATTGTTCTAATATTTTTTTGTTTATTGCACTCCTTGCACTTTAACATTAGTGTTATTTAGGATTCATTTAGAAGCGCCTATTACACCCACCCATAAGCTATATATGTCTATCTTTAAAGAAAAGTGAGGTGGCACTTATCCATGTGTAAACGACAGCTCTTTAATTAGTGTACTGGTACTTATTATAGCGTACTTATATTCTACGCATTTCTTTTTTTTCTATTATTTAAATAGTACTGTAGACCTCTGTCTTTTTTCATGTTTTGAATGTTAAATTTACAGTTATACATTCCTCTCATTTCCCTAAATTTACATGAATTGAGAGTAACAGTTTTACTACAAATAAGAAGCAATGGACTGGATCCAGACTTCTCAATAAGAAATTTTCCGATTGGTAGGATGCAAAAACATATTTCATAATCCCAGCTATAACCAGAGTTTATTACTGATTCAGATGATGAGATGGGATCCAAATGACTCATGCGTTAAGAGGGAGGGGGGAGGTATGCTAAATGTATAGTGAGGGCATGCTAAGCACCCTCCAAACTATTTAGACTTCCACACAGTACCATTTTAAGTAAAGATTGTGTGGAAGTTTTAACATAATGTAATTCTGTGTGAGCAAGCTTCACCTGCTCAGAAGACTGGGTCCAGTGTAAATCTCTTCTGTCACTGTATTCCGAACTTCGGATCCAATCTGTAATTAACTGACTACACAAAATGGAAGTTGCTCAGATCAATTAATAGGTTAATGCAAAAAGGTGCATGAAAGGCAGGGATTATCGTCTGTAACAGAAACAAAGAAAAGAAAATGCCATTAACCAATAACAAACTATGCCATTCTATCTGTAAACGTCCGTTACAGAGCAACTAAAATGGTCCATAGCCTTTGTAACAAATCATACCAAGAAAGGCTAGAGGAACTAAACATGTAAAGCTTGGAGCAGAGAAGGGAGAGGGGGGACATGATAGCAGCTTTCAAATACATCAAGGGTTGTGACCAGCTAGAAGAGGGTACCATTTTTCAAAAGAAAAGGTATAATAGAACACGAGGGCATGGATACAAACTGGAGGGTGGTAGATTCAAAGAAAATGTGTGGAAAAATTACTTCACTGAAAGGGTGATAGATAAATGGAATATTCTCCCATATGAGGTGGTTGAGGCCAATACAGTAGAACAATTTAAACATGCCTGGGATAAATATAAGGGTATCCTAAATTGTAACCCCAATTGAGGGTAAATAGGGTCAGTATTGTAAACCAAATTGAGGGTAAATAGGGTCTAGGGTCAGTATAGTTTTCAATAAACAAATGGGCAGACTAGATGGGCCATGTGGCTCTTATCTGCAGTCACTTTCTATGTTCTATGTTCTATGTACACATATTTTCAAATATATGATAAGCCACCAGCCATCGTCAAGGCCCTTTGTGCTCATGTTGGGCTGGATCCAGAACTACACCGGGACATGTATTTACGCTTTTCGTAAGCGTAAAAGCGCTCAATTGTACTTGAGGCTTGAGCGTACCAGCTTTGTAATTACAGATGAAGGGATGTGCCAGCCACACGAAATCCGTAATTACACTACGTGGGCAGTGAGAGGTATTTAAATCGCACAGTATGGATGTGCTAAGCGTTGTAACTAGGCATGCAGACTACAGATGCCTGCAGTTACGCTCATAAAAGTTAGGGTAGGGTTTGGTCGGCGTAAGACGGCAAAAATACAGATGACCGAGGGTAGTTACTAGAGTTACTAAGGGAGTGCTTTGTATTTACGATGGCGTAAATACGCTACGCACAAGGGCGTATTATTTGCATAGGTCTGGATCAAGCCCGTTGTTCCTAACTCTAACAACGAGAGTCCCAATGCTGGGTCATATATATATGTTTTTAAAATGAAAGCAAACTTACCTCAGGAGGCACCTTTTAAAGCCTCCAAAATAGCTGCTGTGGAACAACACCCCCTTTCAGCTGCTGCTCCCAGACATGCTCCCTGTCATGATTCTGCTATATCCTCTCTATAGTTCCTGTGTTACCTTTTTCTAGTCACATGACTCCTTTCAGTTCAAACACTGCTGGTGTGCACTTCTGTTGCAGGCATGTCACAGGTGCAATTGATTGCCTTGCTGAACTCCTCACTCACCTGCACTATTTAAGGGCCTGTCTGACATCACTTCCCTGTCAGAACAACAGATTGTCTATGTCTGCTGATTCGTGTCCTCGAGCTCACTCATGTGTTCTGGCTCCCTGGTTCCTGGTTGTGTTTCACTACTCTGTTCCAGCTTCTCATCGTGCTACCAGTACCTTCCACTTTTTCCTGCCTCTCTCTCTGTGTCCAAGCTCCAGTGTCTCATCATCTCTGGTCTCAGCACTGCTGTGTATCCTGGTTCCAGCACAGTTCCAGTCATATCATCATATCCAGCCTCAGCTTCAGTGTCTCCACTCCCTGCAACTACTACTCCTGCTCTCCGTGGATCTCGCCTCACCATCTCTGTGTCTGTGCGCTTGGTCAGAGGGCCGCAACCTGTCCCTTGCCTGCAGCCAAATCAATCCCCACCATCAGGGGCTCTGGTGAATACCTGGCTTGGGGTTAGACTATGCACCTCTGGTCCAGCGTAGTCTGTTTCCGGACCGGCGCTGAGCTCGGTGAGTGACAGTTTGTTCTGACCATACATCGTGAACCATCATGTCAGATCCTGTTCTGAGATTTTCTACCTTCCAACTGAAGCAACTTGGTGATGCTGTGGAGAAGCAAGGTGAGGAGTAAGGTCGGATTTTGCAATTTCTGTAGCAATTGTCAGGCCATTTGGATTCCATTGCAGCCACTGTTACCACACCACCGGTCATCCAGCCGGCACTTCCTGTAGCTCCTGAAGTCGCACCTTCATCTCCTAGACTGCGTCTCCCGACTCCAGCAAAGTTCACAGGTGACCCCAAAACCTGCCGGGGATTCTTGAACCAATGTTTTATTCAGTTTGAACTGCCTCCTGGTGATTTTCCTACTTGCCGTTCAAAAGTTGCATTTTTTCATTTGATCACCATGCCACCAATTTTCTGGATCTCACATTTAGAATTGATGGAGACAAAATTATTACCAACAACTACAAAAAAAACCTTGATTCCAACACCTATCTTCACTACAAAAGTGCCCACTATCTACAGTGGAAAAACAATATTCCAAAAGGTCAATACCTTCGTCTCCATAGGAATTGCTCATCCCGAGATACCTTTTTAAGGGAGGCACATTCTCTAACCTCCGCCTTCCTTGAGAGGGGTTACCCCACTAGAAAAAACCCTGCAGGAGGTGATGACATTGGAACGCTCATCTCTACTTGTAAAAAAACCCCCCAAAAAATTACCAAATTTGATTCTGATACCACCTCTTTCATTTCTAGATATCATAGTCGATCTTACCAAGTTAAAAAAAAATTGTAGAAAAAAACTTCCCCATCCTAAGGCAGGACGAAACCCTAAGGGATATCTTACCAGAAAAACCGGTGATGATTTTCAAAAAATGGAATACCCTAAGCGATTTCTTGGCCCCTAGTCACCTAAAACTTCTTAACAACAACCCAAATTCTTCCGCCAACTGGCTTACCACAGCGACACAGGTTTTTTTTTAAATGCGGGAGGAACACTTGTATAACCTGTAACCATGTACCACACCGAACGAAGAATGTGACTAATGGTGATGAAATCATCCCTATTAAACAGCTTGTTAACTGTAGTTCTAAATATGTGATATACATGCTCCAATGTCAATGTAATCTTAGATATGTGGGAAGAACAACCTGTTCCCTCAAAATCAGCTTTTTAGAGCATAGGCGGAACATTCTCAAAAAAGTAAAAAATCACAGCGTTCCTAAACATTTTGAATCATGCCATCACAGCAATCCATCTTCCTTAAAACTAATTGGTTTCTATGAATCCATAGAATTAAATGGGGTGATCTAAATCCGTATTTGATCTAATTATGTGTTTCATTCTACCTACCCCCCAACATGCTCCACAAATCTGTATCTGATCTAATTCTGTGTTTCATTCTACCTACCCCCCAATATGCTCCTCATTCTGGGTGAGATGTACGTTGTATGAAAATTATTGATGTGCCACCTAATATGCCTTCAGCATATCATGTCCCACTGTCAGATCTATTAGATGTTTACTACCGTTTCTAAATTTAACTAAACATATACTTTTTCATTCCCAATTTTTTATCTATTCATCATTCTCCAACATTCGTAATAGATACCACTATACGTATATATTCTGTCCAACCTATCTTCTCTAACTATTCCATACTGTAAAAATATTTTTCCAAAAATACTTGAATTATATCCTGATGTTTATTCTACCATTTATCCTGTTTATTTGCATATATTTCTAAGTCTTATCTTTATTTTATTATATGAGTTGTGAGTTTGGACATTCCTGTTGGAATCATATTCATTTTATTTCCACATTTATTTATTTATTTATTATTATTATTATTATTATTTTTTATATTTATTTATTTTTTCATGCTATATATTTTATTTTTATTTATATGTTTATCTCTGTGATATGATTGACTCTCCAACACCTTATAGGATTGTTGTGACAGGACACATGGATTCCACTGCTGCCGCCAGAAATGTGACACGATCCATGGATCCTGACCCGACCGTTGTCCTGCTACGTTGCTATGGTATACGACTTATCCCGATACGGCTCCTACACTGTGGGTATAGGGGTTCCTTCTTATAGCCAGTAACTGACTGTCACTAGCTCCTCCCACTGTGCTGTGGGAGGGGTTTCACTGCCACCACTAGGCTCCTACCACTGGCACCTAGAACCGCTTTCTTCCGGGTATCCACTGGAATGGCTGTTGCATGCCGCTGGTCTGGATGTTGTCCCCCTGAACCATGTGCTTTGGTTCAGGACTGCTGGGTAGCTGGCAGAGCGGACAGGATGCTGGGCTCTCTTCAGATCAGTAGAGAAACGGATTAGATGTCAGCTAATCTGTAGGTCACAAGAATACAGCCGTTGCAATACTTGAAGAAAATAGATGGTTTATTAGCTCTTCATTGGGTCCTTATCAGGACCTCTAGACCAGTGGTGTCATGTACCCTGATATGTCCTGACTTCAGTAGGAATACTCAGTAGGAATACCTCCTTCATACAGACACAGCTTAGTTTTTATACAGGATTTGGCACACATGCTGGGAGGGGGGAACACCCACTCCCAGGTCCAAACGGTGCCGCTCCATCTCAAATATAACCTTCAATTATTACAGTCAGGAAATATTTCCTACAGACAGGACATTGACTCAATTTACACAGAACACAATTTACACATAACAGGTTACATATAACACAATTTACAGATAACGACATTTCCCCAAATCCAAGGACTTCTTAATTTGAGAGTTCCTGTACTTTAGGATGAAAGCTAATGACCCCCCACTGTGCTCTCAAGCCAGGGTGTGAAGTCTACACAGCCTCATTACCATAGGAAGCCCTCTGCAAAGAAAATTGTCCCAATATCCAAAAGACATCTCCAATTATATACAGTGATGCACTGTGTAACTAAAATTAAATATGTCCATTCATAAATAATATGACGTGGTCTGGCCGTATATGTTGTGGTCTGACCACACTTGTCAGCTGTATTTTGATTCTAACTACTATTTTTACACTTACCGCAAACTTATGCCTTTAAAACATATATAAAAAATATACATACAAAAAATGGAAACAAAATGTTTATATAAAATAACTTTTTTTATTTAGATATAAATGTATTCTCTCAATATGTATTTTTTATTCTTAATAACGGTTACCTTTGTATATTGCAAAACTATATAATGTCAATACTATAGCCTCTACCTCATCTTATGTTCAAAATCATACTACTGTTTTTTCTTTATTTTGAGCTAATTAGCTTGCAGCTGAGTCCTAGGACACAATAAGAAGCCCACCTGTGGATTACCTGAGATACCTCTGATGAAATGGCGTCTACCGCCATGAAACGCGTTAGCTGAACTGCACAGCTTTTTGTGGCATAAGAAACACGTGTTTCTCTCACTAAAAGCTTTACATTATCTACTACTATTTCGTATAACATTAAGAGAACTGGTTTACTTGGGTCCGTCAAAGCAATTCATCATATTTAAGAGATTGCTATATCACCCTATTGTCGATGTTAAGTCCATGAGGACTGTTTAAGGAACTGTCATCTATCCTTCTCTAACAGGAATACTATGTATACATAGCCAGGAGGGCTTATTCTACATATTGACAATTTAAGATTGGACCATTGTTTATTTATTCTATATTTGTTTTTGCCACTTTTACCCATTTTATTAATTATCATCTATTAGGTTTTTACTAATAAAATTTGTCTATGTATAATAATCTTTTCTTGATAATTAACCAGTAGTATAACAACTTTGTTTGATATTGGTACCCGTTAGCGCAGCACTATTTCCTTTCATACAGATGTATTTTTAGGTTGAATCTCCTATAGTGCAGCTGCTCTACAGATACCCACTTGCAATTGCTAAAATATTTATTGCTAAATTTTTTTCTATTGATTCACACTATTCTTGGCATCAGATAGGATTTATTTTCCGTTATACCTTTAGAAAGGCCTATTTTTCTATCTGCTATTAATGGAAGCCGGATAGGTTCCAACCCATTGCAGCGGTGCACTGTCCCTCTTCGACTGCAAGTGGGAGCCTTACACACCAAGGAGATTTCATTTCTGCCATCTGCTATTTGACCAGTAGTCCTGGGTTTACCTTGGTTAAGGCTACACTTACCCACATTGGATTGGCACACATCGCAAGTGTTATTCTGGGGATCCGAGTGTCACAAGTCCTGTCTGCTTTGAGTCACACCTCCAACCCGGTTACCCATAGAAACTTCCACTCCTGAATCTCAGGTCTCAGAAAATTGGCTTCCGGATTTTCTGAGGATACGCTTTGTCAGTATTAGAGACCAAGGCTATGTCAGATTACATAAAAGAAAACCTGGCACGTGGCTTTATTTGGAAGTCCTCGTCCCCTGCCGGTGCATGGTTCTTTTTTGTTAAGAAGAAGTCTGGAGAGCTGTGCCCCTGTATAGACTATAGGGGACTTAACAAGATCACTGTAAAAACCGCTATCTTTTACCTTTGATCTCATCTCAGAACTTTTTGATCGTGTCAAGGGGGCTACCGTGTATACTAAGTTGGACCTTACAATCTCATCAGGATCTGAGAGGGTGACGAGTGGAAGACCGCATTTAACACCAGGGATGGCAACTACAAGTATCTCATCATACCTTTCGGATTATGTAATGCTCCCGAAGTGTTTCAAAGCTATATGAATTAAATCTTTAGGGACATCCTTTATGTGTACATGGTAGTTTATTTAGATGACATCCTTATCTTCTTCCTTGACCTGAACTCTCACCGGATCCATGTCCAATTCTCACCCGTCTCAGGCAGAATGGTCTCTATGCCAAGCTGAAAAAATGCCTCAGATGCCATTCCTGGGTTACATCATTTCCAGTACAGGTTTGCAAATGGATCCAGAGAAATTTAAGGCCATTCTGGAATAACACCAACCAAAAGGCTTAAAACCCACTCAACAGTTTTTAGGCTTTGCAAACTTCTACCGTCGGTTCGTAAAGAATTATTCCTTGGTTGTCGCTCCTATTGTTGCCCTCACCAAATCGACAGTTAAGAGCTCTATCTGGCCTCCCCAGGCTGTGCAGGCCTTCAATACCCTGAAAAGGGCATTCGTATCAGCACCCATTCTGAATAATCCAGATACCACCAGACCATTCTTCCTGGAAGTGGATGCCTGCTCCTATGGCGCAGGTGCTGTTCTCTCGCAGCACAACTCCACCGGCAAGCTTCTACCCTGTGGCTTCTTCTCCTGTAAGTTCTCCTCTGCCGGCATTGGGGACAAGGATTTGCTTGCCATCAAATGGGCTTTAGAGGAATGGAGGTATCTCCTGGAGGGGGCCATTCACCCAGTCACTGTGTTCACAGACCATAAAAATCTGACCTACTTGAAGTCTGCTCAGTGCCTGAATGACTGCCGGGCGCGTTGGTCACTCTCTTTCGCCAGGTTCCAGCTGGTCTTTACCTATTTCCCTGGCACTCAAAATAAAAAGGCAGTCACTCTCCCTCGTGTCTTTGCCCCTCCAGACTCCGAGGATTATCCTGAAGACAGGCCTATCCTGGACCGTAAGACCTTCTTCACTCCTCCTTTGTGAATTGTTACAATGGGCACATTGCACTCAGTTCACAGGCCATACCGGGGTCAAGAAAACCCTAGAATTCTTGTCAAGTTCTAACTGGTGGTCAACCTTACGGGAGGACGTGGAGGAGTTTGTTTCATCTTGTACAGCATGTGCCCAATCAAAGACTTCTCACCTCAAGCCTGCGGGTCCCCTCATGCCACTCCCTAACCCCGATCTGCCATGGACACACATTGCCATGGATTTTATTACTGACCTTCTGGTGTCCAGAAGATGTAATGCCATCTGGGTAGTAGTTGACCGCTTTTCCAGTTCAGCTCATTTCATTCCATTAAAGGGTCTGCCCACTTCATCCAAACTGGCTCGGCTCTTCGTGAAAGAGATCTTCCATCTCCACGGATGTCCCACGGAAATTGTCTCTGATCGAGGTACTCAATTTGTCTCCCGGTTCTGGAGGTCTTTCTGTCAGGCAATTGCTATCAAACTGAGTTTTTCATCTGCCCACCATCCCCAGTCTATTGGGCTCACTGAACGCACCAATCAGGAGCTTTAAAAATTCCTAAGAACCTGTGTATCAGTCAACCAGGATGACTGGGTTGATTTAATGTCATGAGCTGAATTTGCCCATAATAATGCGGTCCATTCTCCATTTTTTGTTTTGTATGGCCGTCACCCCTAGTCTCCTATTCTGAGGGATGCTCCTCCTCAGGATATCCCAGTGGTTAAATCTACCCTCAAGTCATTCACTGAAATTTGAACTCAGGTAAAACAACAATTAGACAAAGCTTCTTTTCAAATGAAAGGGCAGCAGATAAGAAGAGAAGACCTACACCTTTCTACTCTCCTGGGAACAAAGTCTGGCTATCGACCTGCCATCTTCGTCTCAAGGTATCCACGATGAAATTAGCCCCTCGCTTCATCGGCCCATTTAAAATCTTAGAAATGGTTAATCCGGTGGCTGCCAGGCTTGAACTGCCCCAAGCTCTTTGGGTCCCTAACATGTTCAACATCTCCCTCCTAAAGCCTCTGGTAATCAACTGCTTCACCAAAGTCCATAACCCACCAGCCCCTGTATCCGTGCATGATCAGATGGAGTATGAGATCAGTCACATTATTGATTCTCGCTTCTTCAGGAGTTCTGTACAATATCTCGTCCATTGGAAGGGGTATGGTCCCGAAGAATGCTTCTGGGTCAAGTCCTCAGATCTCCATGCTCCCCAGTTTGTCAGAGCTTTCCATCAAAATTTCCCCTCCAAACCTCATTAGGGTGTCTGGAGTCCACCCATTAGAGGGGGGGAGGGCTGTCATGATTCTGCAATATACTTTCTGCATGTTATAGTTCCTGTGTTTACATTTTTATAGTCACATGATTCCTTTCAGTTCAAACACTGCTGGTGTGCACTTCTGCTGCAGGCATTGCCTTGCTGAACTCCTCACTCACCTGCACTATTTAAGGGCCTGTCTGACATCACTTCTCTGTCAGAACAACAGATTGTCTATGTCTGCTGATTCATGTCCTCGAGCTCGCTCGTGTGTTCTGGCTCCCTGGTTCCTGGTTGTGTTTCACTACTCTGTTCCAGCTTCTCATCGTGCTACCAGTTACCTTCCACTTGTTCCTGCCTCTCTCTCTGTCTCCAAGCTCAGTGTCTCATCATCTCTGGTCTCAGCACTGCTGTGTCTCCTGGTTCCAGCACAGTTCCAGTCATATCATCATATCCAGCTTCAGCTGCAGTGTCTCCACTCCTTGCAAATACTACTGCTCTCCGTGGATCTTGGCTCGCCGTCTCTGTGTCTGTACGCTTGGTCAGAGGGCCGCAACCTGCCCCTTTCCTGCAGCCATATCCATCCCCACCAACAGGGGCTCTGGTGAATACCTGGCTTGGGGTTAGACTCTGCACCCCTGGTCAGGCGTGGTCCGTTTCCGGACCGGCGCTGAGCTCGGTGAGTGACACTCCCAAACAGTATACACAAAATGGAAGTTGCTCAGATCAATTTATAGGATAATGCAAACAGGTGCATGAAAAGCAGGAGTAATTTGCTAGCAACAGAAACAACTTAATTGCCTTTTAGTATGGACATTATTATGAATTGTATGAACTTTTAAAAGGACAATTGTTGTTTTTATATTTAATTTTGTTTTTGCAATGTTGTTTGAAGCATTTTATGGTGTCAGTGTATTAAAAAAAAAAAAAAAAAATTGTCTTATTGGTGTTCTGAAAAAATAATTAGATCAATTCATAACTGGGTAATTATCCCAAATACCACTTATTGTGTGGCCAACTTTATTGCTGGACTTAGAAAATGCCTGCCTGCAGATGCCGGTCCCAACATGAAGACCCTTTGCATGCATAATGTTTCTCATGCAGGAGCTTGATATTTACATAGTTCAATAAGAGAGCCACTGTGCATGTGCCGGACTTCAATGGGATTTCATTCCTACAAAGAGATCCTGTGATGTCTGCAAAAAGCTTGCAGACCATCGTAAGACCTCACCGGAGGGTGAGTATTAGTAAATTGTATTAAAAAAAGCTTCCAGGTGCGCTGAGAAGATAAGTGAGCCTGGTGCAGCTTCGTTCACAGAGAAACGTTAAGGTAAGTAAACAAAGCCCTTAATGCTGGCCTATTGCAGCACAACTGCTGCAAAGTCCGCCTGTGAGTAGGGAGTGACAAGGGAGGTCATTTCTATCTTACCATCTTTCCATCCATGAGAGATAAAATATGTCATAATATTAAAATTCCTCTTTCCACATTGTGCTATGCAATCAGACCATGTAAGGGTCATAGTAAAGATAGACCTACCTGACTGTAATTTAAAGAGAGGCAAATATGTTTTTGTTTGAATGCTGGAGAAACAAAAGAAAGTACCTTAATCTACAAGGGATTAACAGGGCAAACAAACACAAGGTATTATTGAATTGCTATCACACTCTTGCCAACTCTAAAGGAGAGGAAGTCACAGAAAGTGAAAGAAAACCACAAAACACTCCCGAAGAAAGCAAAAAAAAAAAAATTCAAACAGTAAGGGCCTGATCCAGCGCTACGAAAATTCGCACGACGGGCGAATGCGAACGTACGCTCGTCGTATCAACCTACACGCCCCTAGCACTCCCATAGTAAAATCCCTGCTTACGGCGGATCACACCTACACTGGGTACGACCGTCGGCCGTACGAAAATTCGCAGATGTCGTAGCAAACGCCCCTAGCACTCCCATAGTAAAATCCCTGCTTACGGCGGCTATACCCTACACTGGGTACGACCGTCGGCCGTACGAAAATTCGCAGAAAATACGCTGAGAAAATACGATACGCACGCCCATACTGTACAATTTAAAGGGCTA
>WWET01000619.1:115040-130922 GCA_011038615.1 Limnodynastes dumerilii
CTGCCCCCCCCAGTCGTAGTGAACCTTATCGATTCCAATGAATACCAGATGTTTAGGGTCTTGGTTGTGGGTTGTCCTAAAATGTTCAGAAACACTGTGTAAGGAGTATCTCTTGCGGATATTTCAAATTTGCTCTGCTATCCTTATTTATAATGGTCTAATCGTTCTCCCTATATATTGTAATCCGCATGGACACTGTAGCAGATAGATAATGTTTTTGGTGTTGCATATTATGTGATGGTTGACCTTGATTATATTTCCGGTGTTGTGTGAAGTGAAGGCTTTTGTAGCTTTTGTCTGGTTTTGGCCAAGGGTCTTGCATCCTTGGCAAGAACCAACGTGGAAGAAACCTTTAGTTGCATTCAGCCAGATGTGTTTGGGTTCTTCCCTAATGTGGTTGGTGACAAGTTTGGTTTGTAAGCTTGGTGCTTACATTTGGACGGGGTCCTATTATAGGTCCTACTATAGGTGTCTTTCATTAAGACGTGCCAGTGTCTGTTTAATATTTTTTTTATCTGTTTTTTTTGGCCATTGTATTCTGTAATGAAGAAGGTTTTCTGGTCCTCTGGGGGTTTGTGTTGTGTGTATTGGAGTAATGAATTCCTGTCTAATTCCCTCACTTCATTGTATGCTTTATGGATGGATTCCGTGTTGTATTTCTTATCAATAAACTGTTATTGTAGAGTTGTACTTTGTGTGTCATAGTCATGTAGGTTTGTGCAGTTTCTCATCAACCTCTTAAATTGGCCTATAGGAATATTAGACAACCACCTAGGGTGGTGGTTGCTCGTGGATAAACATCAACTTGTTTACGGAATGTGGTGGTTTCAATATTGTTGTTATTTATGTGAATGTCTAGGTCAAGGAACTCTACTCTCTGTTTGCTATAGTTTGTGGTAAAGATAAGGTTTTTTATCGTTATCATTAAGATGGGTGATGAACTGTTTAAGGGTGGTTTCTGTGCCTTGCCAGATGAATAGGATGTCATCTATGAAGCGCTGCCATAGGACCAGGCCCGCGCCAAAGTCATGCAAGGACCAGATGTGTTGGTCTTCCCAGCAACTCATAAAAAGATTTGCATAACTTGATGCCACACCCATTTCCCTTTACCCCCACCCCTCCACCTCATCCCCATAATATCTCCCTATCCCCACTTTTATATCACCACAGGCTGTAGTGCTATTTTTCCTTCTTTTGAGTATTGGCAACCTATATATCTGTGAAGTTGGGAACAGACTAAGGAAATAACAGCTGGCCCTATTACACACCCCTACTACGCCATCACCCTAAGTTCAGTGAGCGTTACCTCTACCCTAAGTGCTCAAGGAGTTTGGAGGCAAAGGGGAGAAGGGATATAGGTCAATAGCTGGAGGGGGATGTAGGGTCCAGATTAGGTTTTTTTTAAATGGGAGAGACAAGGGCATGCTTGAAAGAGGAAGGGAAGCTACCAGATGAGAGAGAATGGTTAAAAAGGTGGGCTAGATGAGAGCAGGCAGTGGGAGAGATGTGTTTGAGAAGGTGTGAGGGAATAGGGTCCATAGGACAGGTTGAGGTTATTATTAGGGAGTGAATTTTATCACTTATTGTAGGACGGAAAGAAGAAAACTCATGATGGTTGGGTGGCAGGAGAAGTGGAGAGTTGGGGAGGGATGGGGGAAAGCAGGATGGAGGACATGTCATTTTTGATAGAGATAATTTTGGAGGAAAAGTAGGAGGCAAAGTTGGAAGCGAAGACAAAGGGTGGAATGGAAGGCGGAGGCTGGGAGAGGAGAGTATTAAAGGTGGCAAAGAGGCAACGCTTGAAAGAGGATGAGAGATTTGAAGAAACTTTGCTTGGCTTGGGCAGTAAGAGGATGAATTTAAAGTGGAGGAAGTTAGCAAGGGAGCAAGATTTGCACCAGAGGCCCTCGGCCATGCAGGAGAATTGTTTGAGCAAGCACATTGCCTGAGAGTGCCATAGATGGGATTTAGAGCAGGGAAGGGAGATGGAGGATGGGGTGCAGGCAGAATCAAAGGCAGAGGAAAGGGTGCTATTGTAGAAGGAGGCAGCTTGGTTGGGGCAGGAGAGAGAGGTAAGGGGGGAGAGGAGGTGGTCAATGGAGGAGGAAAAGGCAGGGATGTCAAGGGTGCTGATGTTCTGTCTGTTTATGACACGTTTGGGTTGGGGGGAAGGCAGGAGAGAAGAGGGAGTAGGAGAAGGAGAAGAGGATGTGGTCAGAGAGATTAAAAGGAGAGATGGAGAAGTCAGTCAGAGTGCAGCAGTGGGTGAAGACAAGGTCAAAGGAATGGCCCTATGTGTGGGTAGGGGAGGTGGTCCATTGAGCCAGACCAAAGGATGAGGAAATAGAGAAAAGTTTAGAGGTGCTGGAGTGGAAGGGGTTATCAATCTAATACTGCAATTTTACTGCATCAACTCTGCACAGCTACAGTGGAGAAAAATTGGTCCCACCAGAAGAAATCAGGGTCAGAAGGAGAGAAAGGAGTAAGAAGCTACATTGGGCTAGATGTACATTCTGCTGGTAAACTGTTGCCTGAGGATATGTCATAAATTACCTGCTTCAGAAAGTATTACTAAGGAGCAACAGCAACCTTTAGCACAAAGAACAACATTTATAGGGTCTGGTATAAAATGTGGACAGTTAAAATGTTGACAGATCAATTTGTAGACAGATCAAAATGTTCACAATTGAGTATTATGTTAGTATTTGTTTGTAACATCTGTAAACTTAATGTAATGCAGATGGCTTGTAAAAAATCTTCAGAAATGTAATAATATATATGTAAAATATTTGTAATGCTAACATAATGTTCTACTGTCAACATTTTGACCTGTCAACATAACAACCGGATACCAATTTAATCAGTTGATGAAATCCACATAAACTGATACTTTCGATACTAAGAACGACTTGAAAAAGTTTTCGCATAAAAAAACAAGATTACTTTTGACAAATCTGATGATTTTAATTTTGAAGATCTTTTTGTATTTTCTAAGGTTTCAGTGGTTTCAGATTTCAGTCACAAGAGGAGACTAGGTTTAAAGTGGAATTAGTAGATAACTTGCTTAAACTTATTAGGAAATCTTTAAATATAGAAGAAACGAGGGAAGAGATGAAGTTACAGGATTTGCTCCTTAAAGAAGCAAAAAAGAAATACCGAGTATTCCTATTATCTCGGTAATGGAAAAGTGGAAGCATCCAGATAAAAGATTGGCAGTAGCTAACAGAATATGCAAAATGTAATGAAAAATAAAAAAATCTAATCAAAACTATAGCAAGAAAAACTCTGAAGCCAACAGCAGCCCTGGCAGCAACAGTAATAGTCCTAAGCAGAAGGTGCAATAAATTGGAAAGTGATATCTTGGATGGCATAAAGCATACAATACTTATAATAGTTAGTTCAAGATATTCAGTTAGTAGTAAAATTAGTAGTAAAACAGACAACTGTTCTAGACATAATTGAAGTTTTTCTTGGAATTCCCAGTTTCAATGGAGAGGAAAAAGTTAGTTCTACTATGCAGGAGTCGAGGAACAGGTGAATAATCTATAATTTCTTGAAATATTGATTGAAAGAATTGCTATTGAAATTAGAATAGACTACAGCATGCCAACAATCTGTGGCACTCCAAGGGTTGTGAATCCACAAGTACCTGAATGTTTTATCTGTTGTCAGCTATGTCTATGTAGTCAAAGTATGCTGGGGGAAGTAGGGGGGATAAATTTCCCTCATACAAAAACTGTTGTATTCTATTGAAATGACCTTGAAATACAGTAGATGTAGATAAAGTAGATGTAAAATAGAATACAATGAAAAATCTGGCTACCAAAACAGCCCTTATAGAAAAGATAGTGTACACTATTGAATTGACCTCTTTATTGAAAAGATTATGTACATTTTTGAATGGATGTTTAAGCTGATATAGATAAAGTAGGCACTGAATGAATAGAATACCTAAAAAATGCTGTCTATTAAAGTAACTATTATAGAAAAGATGATGTACATTACTGAATGGACCTTGAAATTGAAATAAATATAGTAGATGTAGAATAAGATACAAAGAAAAAACTTAATACATCTTATAGAAAAGAAGAGGAAAAGATTCACAATTTGATATGCATACACAGTTAAATGAATGTTCTTGAGATGTGGGGAGTTGAGACTGCTGCCCTGCTATAATTGACGGCCAAGGTTGGCTAAGCAACAAAATGTTTTATGACATTTTGTTAAAATTCACCTGTCCCTCTCATGCACACCATATTGAATGTAGCCACTTCATACATAATATGCATTGTTAATGCAACCGCATGAGAGAAATCTTGAACACATGAATGAGAGGTGACATTCTGGCCGGATGTGATGTGGTGGGAGATAGCTGACCCAGGGGGCATGGGGGAGTGCAAAATTAGATGAGGGTGGAGCAGTGGGATCAAAGGTGGCAGAGAGGGCCCTGCAGGTGATGGTGAGGAGATTCTTGAAGAGTACTCTGTGTAGGTCAAGAAGCCAATGCAGAGACTAAAAGAGATGGGTGGCAGAGATGGACTTGCAGAAGAGGGTGATAAGTGTAGCAGTGGCACTGAGTATTGATTTAGGGGAAGCAAGATGGGAGGAGGAAGGCTGAAAGGAGGTAGTTACAGCAGTGAAGGCAGGATATGACAAGAGAATTAGAGTTTTAGTGGCATCAGTGGAGAGAAAGGGTCTATGTTGCAGAGATGAAAACAGCCAAATTATTATAGGGAGCATATGTAATGGGTGAAGGACAGGAAGGAATCTAGGATAATACCCTGACAGCGGGCTTGGGTAGTGGAAACAGTGCTGTCACCAATAGTGATGGAGATGGTGGGAATGAAGGAGACAATCATTTCTGATTTAGCCATGTTAAGTTTTTAGGAACCACTTTGACATCCATGACAAAATGACAGTTAAGCATCTTGACACCTTAGACAGAACAGAGGGGGAGTGGACAGAGGAGGAGAGAATCATAGAGGTGGTAGAGGAAGTCGTTGAATCTGATAAGGATGCTCAGTGAGGAGGTGTAGAGGAGAGAGAAGAGGGCCAAGTACCAAATCTTGGGGTGCAACCATGAGAAGAGGAGAAAGTTAGAGGCAGAGATAAAGATTGAGGGCTGAATCCAGACCTGAGCCCAACATGTCACTTATGCACGCAAGGTGCGTAAGTGACCTGATTTGACTGGAGGTCACATGCGCCTTCCAGATGTTACACTAGGGTTACGATAGTAAAAATCGTACGGAACTATGTTCTGTATGACCCATTTGCTCACAAATGGACTGTGCTTCCCCTCCACCCGCTAAAGTGGGCAGGGGGAAGCATGCAAAATGTATAGTGTGGTAGGGGGCTTGCATTAAGGTTGCCTTATGGCAGTGTAAGCTACCATAAAGCATGCATGAGAGAGGGGAGTGACAGGGGGTGTTCATTCCCCCCTCTCCCTCTTATGGACGGAGAGCGTGCATGGGTCTGGATCCGGCCCTGAGAGAGGAAGAGGGGAGGGGTGTGAAGGAAGTTGAATATGATGATGAGGTGATGGGAGTTAGGTGCCTATGGAATAGTAAGACTTAAAAAAGGTTCGCTTGGGTACAGCTTCTATCATATCATTGATCTCATGAGTTCAATTCCCATACAAGGCCTTATCTGTGTGGAGTTTATATGTTCTCCCTGTGTCTGTGTTAGTTTCCTCCTAGCATGTCCAAAAGCATGCTAATACTGTAGGTTAATTGGCTGCTGCATAAATTTAACCCTAGTCTCTATGTGTGTGTGATAGGGAATTTAAACTATAAGCTTCTTTATGCATCCCTTTTATGGGACGGTGTGATCTGTCATTTCTCTATTATTATATCAGAAATGATTTCTATGTATAGGAACAGATTTCAAGCGTGAATAAACAACCATATGAATATCAATGAGAAAGCTCATAGTTTCTGTAGTCTGTTTTTGTTCTCCAAGGTATAGATATAGTGGCAGGTAGTTGTTTCTTTCCTGATCTTTTAGTTGTAAATCAAAAACCTTGAAAAAAGGCTTTTTAAGCCGAAACACGTTGGTTTGATCTGTTACCCCTCGGCACATGAGTTTTCAACATTTCCCTGAGTCCAGGGACACTAGTGAATTGTAAATAAAAAACCTTGAAAAAGGCTTTTTAAGCCAAAACATGTTGGTTTAATCTGTTGCCCCTCGGGCACATGAGTTTTTAACATTTCCCCGAGTCCCGGGACACTACTGAAGCTGCAGTTTGCTGGTGGATATTACATTGCATATGCGCTAATTGACATTACATTTAATGTCAATTTCTGTTGTGAGTATATCTCCTGTTTTATTTATTTGTTTGTTACAATAAAAGTTTTACACTATTGATGGTGTTCTTTTCCTTATTTATCATCGGTGGAACACATTCCAAATGGTATTGAGACCAAGACTTGATTCTAAAGACCAGGAAAGAAACAACCAACCAGGAAGATCATCATAGAAGTCTCGATCGACTTACAGAAATCTCTGACGGATTTATCCTTTTGATTTACAACTAAAAGATTGGGAAAGAAATAATTACCCACCAGTATACAGTATCTACATAGTAGTCTGGATCAGCATTTAGAGAAATCTCTGACGGAGCTATACTTTTTACTTATAATTAGAAGACATCTACAATGTCTCCGGAGGGAATAATCATCTGGAACTGTTGGACCTTGGAGAACAAAGACTACGGAAACTGTGAGCTCTTTCTCATTGATATTCATATGGTTGTTTATTCATTCTTTTGAGATCTGTTCTTATACATAGAGATAATGGGCCAGCTCCTGTGCTACGTACGCTAGCCTTTTTACAGTAGCCGCTGACGTAAAAAGTGGCAGATCTTAAGCAACATAACTCTGACTGTACTTAACTTCAGTGTAAATACAAACGAAGGGGCGTATCTTCCATACGACACACAAAATAATTACGCTTTCTAGGCGGAGGAAGGTATTTATATCGTACGATATGGGCCAGGTTAGGCCGTTCTGTACGTTAATGCATTATGTACGTCAGTACTTACGCTTGGAAAAGTTAAAGTATGGTTTGGGAAACATAAATCGAATAAAGTACGTACAAACGAGGGGAGTGCCTAGGGGAGTACGTAGTACTTATGATAGCGTAAATATGCTACGCCAACATACATAAAAACAACTTAGATCTGGATCTACCCCAATGTCTGATACACTTTTGTGTTTTTGGAAATTTCGTTTGCCTGTGTGGTTTTCCCCTTGTCTTATTGTTGAGACAGTTGATCTCATGTACCGTGTATCACATACCCTTTTCTGTTTGTTACATTTCTCTATTATTGTTTTAGAATTTGAAATGTTAGACTCAGTTGTAGCTTTCATAGACCACCTTTTTTCTCTTGCCTTGGGATTTACTGAATCTTTTGTTGTCAGTCATCATGTTAAGTTGTGATGTCATATTTAGGACAACCCTATACTCACATCCAGATGGTGATGCTTTGGGGAGTACCTCAAATTCATATATGCATTAGTCACATACTTTACCAAAGAGCATCCTAGTAATTAGTAATGGGGCAGTAAGTAGTCTTGGATGTAGTCGCAGCTGGACCAACTAAACAAGCCATGTCAAACTCAAAACCCCAATTGGGCCAAAAAATCATATGCAGTTTTCTCCAGCTCCCAGCAATTCCTTATTCCATGGTTGCCGACTCTCCCGAAATGTCCTGGGAGCGTGTTCTCCCAGACTTCCGGGAGAACACTCTTTTTTCTCAGAGACGATACAATGTCCGGGAATAATACTATTTCTAGAGTTACATTACATTTTTGAACTACAGAAATAGTATTATTCCTGGACACTGTATTGTTACATACACAGTGCCATGGCCGGCTGCATCCAGGCACTGTGTATGTGGTGCTATGGCAACACAGCGCTGTTATCAGCGTGATGCTGATGTAGTCACGTCAGCATCATTCAGAAGTAGAGGCACCGCAGAGGACAGAGGGTGAGGAAGAAGAGAGGGAAGACAGCAAAAAGGTAAGAGAATTATAAAAGTTTATTGGGGGTTAAAGTATTGAGGGGGAGTAATGTGGGGTTATAGTATGTAAGGGGGAAGGGGTAAAGTGTGGTTATAGTATGTGTGGGGGGTAATGTGTGGTTAAAGTATGTGGGGGTAATGTGTGGTGTTCATTGTTAAATTTATGTATATAATTTAAGTCATGGTTGCCAGTCTCCCGGAATGTTCGGGAGACTCCCGGAATCCTGGGAGATCTCCCGGACTCCCGGACACTGTATTATTCCCGGACACTGTATTGTCACATACTCAGTGCTCAGACTGCTGCATCATGTGTAGTTATAGTATGCGAGGTGGAGTAATGTGTGGTTATAGTATGTGGGGTGGGGGTAATGTGAGTTTATAGTATGTGGGGTAGGGTTAATGTGAGGTTATAGTATGTAGGGTGGGGGTAATGTGAGGTTATAGTATGTGGGGTGGGGGTAATTTGTGGTTATAGTATGTGGGGGTAATGTATAGTTATAGTATGTGGGTTGGGGATAATGTGAAGTTATAGTATGTAGGGTGGGGGTAATGTGAGGTTATAGTATGTGAGGTGGGGGTAATTTGTGGTTATACTGGGCCGTATTCAGAGATCCGTTTTTCACTAAAGTTCTGTGCGTATTTTCAGGATCGGATTAATTGTGAATCAACTGCGCATGCATAGTAACTTTTATATGCTGTCCACGTATAGAGGATAAGAGTGGAAATGCCAAAGGGACGGACTTGTGAATCGGGCGTGGAAAAATCCGCACCTAAGTGCGATGGAAATATACGCACCAAAGGATTTGCATACAAATGGGCTTACAGTTATAGGGCCGGAAATATACGCACCTAAGACACATAAGGTTGGAAGTGAGTGCGGTTAGTTAGGGAAAGTCAATGCAGGTTTAACTTTACGTCCGCACGGAGAAAGCAAGGGGAGTGACTGGATTTTTTTGTGGGTGTAACCTGCTCAGACTTGCTCCGTCCATGCGTATATTTGCGGCCCGATCGCCAGACGGATCTCTGAATATGGCCCAGTATGTGGAGGGTAATGTGTGGTTATAGTATGTGGGAGGAGTAATGTGTGGTTATAGTATGTGGGATGGGGGTAATGTGAGGTTATAGTATGTGGGGGGTAATTTGTGGTTATAGTATGTGGGGGGTGGTAATGTGTGGTTATAGTATGTGGGGGTGGGGTTATTTATGGTTATAGTATGTGGGGAGTAATGTGTGGTTATAGCATGTAGGGTGGGGATAATGGTTATAGCATGTAGGGTGGGGGTAATGTGTAGTTATAGTATGTGGGCGGGTGGGTAATGTGTGGTTATAGCATGTGTGGTGGGGATAATGGTAACAGTATGTGGACATGGTGGGGGTGTAATGTGGGGTATAATATATGTACTGTATCAGTAGGACTGTATATATGTTGAAGCAAAGTAAAAAAAAAAATTCAAACAGCAAAAATAAATTTGTAATTTCCAAGGTTTTTCAGAGGGTAGGGTGGGGGGGATGTGTCCAGAAATTTCATGTTGAAAAGCTGGTAACCCTAGAATTCAGAAAATAGTTAAAGGCAAGGTGGGCAAGAGAGTTAAACACCAAAATACAAATTAATGAGATTTATTCTAAAATACACAAACAGTAGAATAATAAAAAACGCACAACAAATGTACATACAAATAAATGCAATAATCCTAATCACTCTATGGGTGCACTGAAGTTAATTCAATATGTTGGATCTCAAAAAGCAATAGGACACTGATAGTGGGGATTTTTTCACATCAATCAGCATATGTCAGTCTCTATAATCCATACATAAAAAACGGGCCTTGCCACGATAGCCTAGATTCAGTATAATACCAGCTAGGTAAATGAAATCCACTTTAAACCGCTTGATAGCACAACGCAATAGAGGATGCTGTTCATTAATTAGGAGTAGCACTTCTCCATAAGTAACCCCCTCTATAGAACAAAACAATTGTAAGCGGGGAGAGTCTCCCGCTTGGGGGGACACAGACTCACGTCTCTTTCGTCTTCCAAAAAGGACTTCAATGCGTGTGATGCGCTGTTTGATGGAGCCTTCAGCGGCTCTGTTTAAAAGGGATATAGCTGGTCGTGGCTCTGTTAACTTCACCGCAGCCGCGGCTGGAGCAGTTTATTTCCTGCCTCTCGGCTGCTATAACAGGAGGCGTATTGAGAGTAATGTGGAACTCTTCAGCCCGAATTTAAAAGCCGTCAGGCACTTCAACGATATTGCACACAGCCCAGAAAGGTTTGTGGTTATAGTATGTGGGGAGTAATGTGTGGTTATAGCATGTAGGGTGGGGGTAATGTGTAGTTATAGTATGTGGGCGGGTGGGTAATGTGTGGTTATAGCATGTGTGGTGGGGATAATGGTAACAGTATGTGGACATGGTAGGGGTGTAATGTGTGGGTATAATATATATGTACTGTATCAGTAGGACTGTATATATGTTGAAGCAAAGTAAAAAAAAAATTCAAACAGCAAAAATAAATCTGTAATTTCCAAGGTTTTTCAGAGGGTAGGGTGGGGGGGGATGTGTCCAGAAATTTCATGTTGAAAAGCTGGTAACCCTAGAATTCATCTGTCCCAAAAAGTCGATGCCACTGACGCACTGTTCACAATGTACCTGCCAGAAGAAGCCAGCCATTGCAGAGCTAGGAGAGTTGGAAAGTCAGAAGAGCGCTGATGGAGAATACTGAGGGGAGCTGTATGCAAATGATGGGGGATACTGAGGGGGGTTGGAGGCACATAATGGGGAATACTGAGGGGGGCTGGAGGCACATGATGGGAGATACTGAGGGGGGGCTGGAAGCACATAATGGGGAATGCTTTTTATTTTTCTCCCTGAAATGATTTTTCGAAAGTAGGCAACCATTCCCCTTTCATGTCTATCCAACTCCCAGTATCCCCCATCATGTGTTTCCAGCTCCCATTAGTATTCCCCATCATGTCTCTCCAGCTTCAAATATCAAGCACCATGAAGTATATTTACTAAGGTCGGTTTTGGCTGGCGATTCATAATCGCTGTGATTTTCCCCCAATGTTTTTGTAAAAGTCACGGGATTCACTAACAAACACTTTTGACAGGTGAATTTCACCGTCGATATGCATCGATTTTTCAAGGGGTAAATTGCTGTGCTTTTTGTCCAAAAAAAACCAAAAAACAAGCGCAGCATGCTTGTAAGGCTTTGCATGGCTGCGCTGATAGAACTGCATGTATTGTATTAATATCAGCATCAGCATGTTAAGCCTTCTAAGCATGCAGCTCTGTAGTCGGTAAAAAAAATTCGGTCAGTAGAGGGCACCCTTTTATAGAATTATTACGTCATTTACATTAGTGGGCTCTAGAGAGAGTTCTAGTTTTTAAGAATTTCTATAGAAGGGTGCCCTCTAGTGTTCAAATCTTCATTAGTAGCGGCGCCCAAGAAGAGGAGGGAGCATGTCGTTGAGGCAAGTGCCAGAGGAGGCCGAAGAGCAGATGGAAGGACCGGATCATCTTCTACAAGCAAGCGGATAAGATTCTACAATCAATAGGAGAAGCAACTCTTGCCAAGAATGAGGACAGCTAAACGGTGAGTCATAAATAGTTTTAATTTCTTTATGCAACACACTTAACTTAACAAGAAGTTTAGTAAAAAGCAGTGTGGCCACCTGTCTTAATTTTACATGGTATGGGGAATTATTATGGATTGTAAATGTTTATTTTATTCTGACATGTCTGTAAATGTATATTCTGTATGGTTTTTTTGCCACTGTATTTTTTTTTTTTTTTACCGGCTACATCGCTGCATGCTTATAAGGCTTAACATGCTGACACTGGGCCTGATTCAGAATTAAGAAAGTGCTTAAATTAAGAGAGGAATGTCACTCCTGGGATAAACCATGCAGATTTAAGGGGGAGTCAAGGTAATTGTATTCTTTGCATGCAGGGATATATCTTTGAATTGCTTACTGCACACAGATACTGACCAGCTTTACTATTACACTGTTGTTTAGACTTTGGCTGGGAAACATCACCTCTCAACTCTAATACTGTTTGCAACAGATGAAATATGACTCCCCTGCAATCAACATGGTTTAGCCCAGGAGTGACTTTCCTCTCTTATTTTAAGCACTTTCTTAATTCTGAATCAGGTCCACTGTTATTAATACAAGGATCAGCAATGCTGAGCCTTGTAGTTCTATCAGTGCAGCCATGCTAAGCCTTACAACCATGCTGCGCTTGACAGCAAAAAACATGTCAAATATATTGACATGTGTTTTTCTGGTAAACTGTGTGGCGCTTGCAATGAAAGCGTTCCACACACAAGGTTCTTTCTTTTGCAGCGCTTTCCAGGCGAACTAAAGGCGATTTAGTAAAATTGCCTTTAGTGATTCCGGCGATTAGTATGTTTTATTTGTCAAACAGCTGGACGATTTTTGTCCAGCGATGTTTGCCTGGTCGATTTTGCTAAAGGCTCAAGTCTCAGGACTTTGCCTTTAGTGAATATGGCAATTGCATAATCACCGGCAAAGTCCTGGGAGTTTGGGCACTTTGAGCAAAATCGAGAATAGTAAATATACCCCCTTATGTCTACAACTCCCTAGTATTCCCCATTTATATGGTTTTAGCGCCCAGTAATTCCCTATTCGTGAGTCTCCAGCTTCCCCTGTTTATGCCTTATTTACCTTTGATGCCTTTCATCCGTGTTTCTCCTCTGCAGTGCACGCAATTTTCCAGCTATTCTGTGCATCACTGGGCCTGATCCAGACCTACGCTGTAGCGTTGAGCGTACTAATGCTCAGCGTTACATAGTGGGACTCCCCCTGCCCCATTGTATTTACACTCCCTTACACCCACTGAAGGCTACCCTAACTTCAGCCGGCGTAAGGGAGTATAAATACGCTGGGACGGCGGCGTTAGTACAATAACGCCGCCCTCCCAGCCTCATTACCCTCTCTCCCCCCTCCTACCTCTACTAACTGCACCGTAGTAACACTGGGGGACGCCTCCTCTAGCGTTACTACGCTGCTGCTACAGATCATAGATCGGGCGTTTCCGAAGCTACGTCGGGCAACATCTGTCCGGCGCATGCGCAGATCAACTTTTAAGTCGATCTTACGCTGCGTAGGTCTGGATCAGGCCCACTGTCCGTAAAGCAATCTGTTTCCTGCTGTCGGCCAATGCAGCAGTTATACAGGACAGTTGAAAAGGGCTTTGCTATCAATCGTCCTGTTATCAGCAACGAAGGCTGGACCTCCCTATGTGAGATGGGTCCACAAAATTAAAGCTATTGGGCCGTATGGGGCCCGCAGTTCACAAGTGTGACATGCCTGAACTACACTTAAAAGAGCCACAGTCTGAGCCATTGCTTTCCACTGCAGACGGTGTGAAGTATGTAAACAATTTTTCTTTTTTTTTTAGCCAAATTGGTAGTGCCATCTGAATCTTTCACCTTATTGCTTATCCAAAAAGGATATTTCCATTACAAATTTTACACACGGATTGCTGTGCAAGTGCTCTTTCAGGGCATCTCTTCATCTCACATGACTACATTTCAAATGACAGATTGACAAGCTAGTATTGTGGCCATTACTTGTTTTGGTAGGTCCCTGATCTATGATATTCATGGTTCTATGAATACATTAATTGTTGTAATTTTTTTTAAATCACAGATGATAGTACAAAAAGTGCACCAAAAACAAAAGTAATGGAAGTCTGGATAGTCAAACATGTCGGGTTATGACACACATCACACTTATAGTTAACATACACTTTAATCCAATGTAACAGTAAGCAGTGCTCTATAGCAGCCTCCCCCTACTGAAATTATTACTGATTTGTTAAATATTACACTTGACATAGATATTCATGAGTAAAGGCATTTGCAGTCACCACACAGACAACTGCATCATTGTTTGATAGCTAAAGAAGGATATATTTATATCATACAAGGTCAACCACTATATGTTCAACAATGTAATAATGTACACTAAGTTCAACATAAATTAAAATGACTTTCCTTGTAAGCATCTCTCTTGTCTGTAATGTCTGGCTCTCCCATCTGCTCTATCTTCTACCTATTGCCTCCTCTTTGTCTGTGTTTCCCTCTCTTCTCTTCTTTGTCTCTCATCCTTGTCCCTCTGATCTGTTTGTGTCTCTCCTCTGCTGTCTCACCATGTCCCTCTGCTCCCTCTGTGTCTCCAGGGCCATCTTTTCCGCTGGCAATGGGCAGATGCCCATGGCACCACAAGTCTAGGGGCCCTTGAGCACTGCTGCCTGACCCCAGTAGTCAAGGCATTTTCATACTGACTGTCCTGCATTTCCACAGGGGAGCTGCCAGTGAAATCCACAGGTCACTGCTCCCCCTTTTATCGAATGGATCAGAACTGTCACTTAGATAGCTGGCGCCTTGTACCATGTGTATGCAGTCACACAGAGATACAGACATATAGTGTCATGCACTCCAGACACACTACGCAGCTGCATTGCTTTAGTAAAATGTTGGCACTCAGTACCAGTGCCATTTCTAGACCTAGCAGAGCCCAGGGCAGAAAAAATTCTGGAATCCACTGAAAAGTTGAAAATAAAAAGAGGTATGCATCCAGCCTTTTACTTCCATCCCCTTTTATGTGCCCAGCCATCCACTTCTGCCAATTGTTGTGTCCAGACTCCTTTTGTGCCCCCTTATGTGTTCAGCCTCCTTTTGTGCCCCCTTACATGTGTTCAGCCTCCTTAACTTCTAAACTTACCTTTACTTTTTCCTTTTGCTCCTTCCTCTGCGGCACAGTGAACAATAACATCATTCAGCTTAACTGTCCTGGATATACAAGGCTCCTACGGGAGCCCTGTAGGACCAAATCTATTCCAATGAATAATGCTGCCTCAGAGGAGAGGAGATGAGAGGAGTTGAGAGGAGGGCATTATCATTTATATGTTGAAATGTTTGTATTTTTCAAAGCTTATCATGTTTGAAAGATGTGGTTACATTTTTATTCCTGTAAATTCATGTAGGGGCCCCTGTGCATTGCTTGACCAGGGACTACAATGCTGTTAAAATGGCCCTGTGTGTCTCTCCTCCACTACCTTACCATGCCTCCCTCCATTGTCTGTGTCTCTCATATGCTGCCTCACCTTGCCTTACGGGCGCCCAAGGTTATTACGGCCGTCCTCGTAGCAGGGAGTTCCTTTTAAGTGGAACATCTAGAGAATGATTTTCCAATATAAAAATTATAATCTGCAGAAGCCTTTTGCACCAGCTCAAATCTGTCGTGTCAATTTTTTTTTTAATCTTCACCTTCTTTAAAATAAACAGTATTAGATTCAGACTTACACAGAATTGGCATTTTCCAATTAAGAGGATTGGAAAACTCATGCATTTTGAGAGTGCAAATAAAAATATCAGTGCTTACAGTATGGATCTGGAATCTCCAGATCCAGACTTCCATAATTTTTCTGTATTCATAGAGCTTCTGTCGGTGGATGCAAGCTCTAGTGGTGCAAGCTCTAGTGAGAGGACAATGTATTTACATTTTATACTTTAGTCATGCAAAGCAACCTACAACCTACAGGCTATCTTGAAGTCACTTAAAATTGGGATGCATCTAAAAGGTTAAAATCATGGTTGCCGACTTTTGGCAGCTTCCCTCCGGGAGATCCCGGAGAGAAGCTAGCGACGCATGCAGGGGGCGGGGCTTAATGACGCGGGTTATGCAAAGCACATCATTAGGCTCCACCCCCATGCCCATACTGACTCGTTTTAACTTTAAATAGGGGTCGGGACGGGGCTTGATGCTGCAAATTGCGTCATCAAGTCCCTTCCTGTGCCTAGCAACACTAGTATACTAGTGTTGCTAGGCA
>WWET01000619.1:138679-151969 GCA_011038615.1 Limnodynastes dumerilii
CGCTCTGCAAACAGAAGAGGAGCATGAGGCTGCGCAGTGCACGCACGCCTGACATCCCCATGTGACACCCGCGCGCAGTGCACTGTTGGGAATGGAAGGCTGCTGGAGATTGTCACCGTTTGTATAGAAATAGGTGGTACTGGGATCTTCCATTGGGTGCAGGGTGAGTGCCACGGGCGGCCCCCTTGTCTGCGGGGGCCAGTGTGCACTGCACACTCTGCACCCATGGTAGATACGCCACTGCTTTCACTCTCATTGTGAATTTAGTGGTACCACAAATTTTTCTTTCAGCTTCAGGTGGTGCAGAAGATACATGCCTGTGTTTGCCAAAGGCATTTGCACTTGGGATTCTAGTGCATGTAACAGCACTAGCAGGAACAGCACTCACAAATATAGACCATGGTCTGGGCCTTTCCTTGCCACTGCGTGTGGTGTATGGTATGTTGGCAATGTGTGATTTGTCCGCAATATCTTTTTGTTTTTGGAGTACCCTTTCTTACCTCTTATTTTAATCTCTGGACTATTTTTATTAGTACATGTTGAAGATGAAATATGATTGGCAGTTCCAGCACTAGTACTGGGAAGCTCCTGTTCTGTATATTGCTCCATTTTGGATTAACACACAAAAAGTAAAACAGGAGGAAGTGATGCAGATTGCAGCAGACGGATAATGTGAGCGTGACACTACAAGTGAGTGGCCAGGAAAATTTTGCTTTGAAACAGTAATTAAATAGAATGATGATATACCTTGCACTATCTAATATACACTGTATACAGTACCACCGCCTCCAAACACATGATATGTGACACTATAAACGACTAGCCAGAAAAAAAATCTGCTTTTAAACAGTACTTAAATCAGGTTTGCTGACTCCCCCGGAATGTCCGGGAGACTCCCGGAATTCCAGTATCCCAGGAGAGCCTGCAATGGCTTGAGACCCATGGTTTTCGAATCCTGCCCTCCTGCCTGGTAACACTAGTATACTAATGTTGCTAGGGACAGGGAGAGACTTGATGACGCAATTTGCGCCATCAAGCCCTGTCCGATCCCTATGAAAGCTAAAACGGGTAAGAATTAGTCAAGGGGACAGAGCTTAATAGCATGATTTGCATAATTCGCATCATTAAGCCCCACCCCCCTGCAAGCATCTATGGCTTCCCTCTGGCATCTCCTGGTGGGAAGCTGCTTAAAGTCAGAAACCCTGACTTAAATAGAATAATTATATGATTATTTTATGTAATGCAAACTGTATACAGTACCACAGTGGCCATGAGGTATGGAAGGGAGGAAATACCCAGCCATGCTATCTATGGTAAGGGGTAGACACAAGCAGCATGGATCACCTGGCACAAACTTGAATTTTAAGCTGAGTGGCAGCTTGTGTGTTCTACAGCTGCATTTAACTCCAGGTGATCAGTGGTGCAGTGTACCAGTATATGAGTGGACCTACTTTCTGCTCTTCTGTTATAGGAGATACAGGGCCACTCACTTCCTATAAACAAAGTCATGTGTGTTCCATGGCTGTTATGGAGTCTAGAGAAAGGAAGACTGATTCAGGAGTGGGGCATCACAACATAGAACAGAGGGGTGTAGTCACAACTGTTTAATAGGAACAGCCAGCTCATATCTCATGGCCTGGAATTTAAATATTTATTTGTCTGATATTGCAAACAGATAGCAATTATTTCAGTGGAAACAAAAGTATTTTTTTGCACTGTCAAAATTGCTTATTATTCTCTTTAGGCATGGATGTAATTTTGTCCATTATGTAACATGTTTTGTATGTTTGCCCTGTGCTTGTGAACATTTTCAATTAATGTTCTGTTTTTTCACACCTTTAAAGAACATAATGATTGATGAATTAACTGTGGTATTTGTGTTCCTGAAAGAAATCTAGACAGTGAGATGCCCTTGGTGACTCACAGATGGACACAGTTATATATTCCCTCAGTATAGAGCTATATAAATAATGGCTAATGCATCTTACTAGTTGCTTTGACAGGCCCTGTAACATATTGCATAATAGCATGATTTCTATGGCAACAATAGCAAAAAGTGGGCCTTTATAAGACTTGTAATCTTGTTATTGGCTCTGTGTATTGCCAGCATCGGTAGATTCTCTATTTGCATATTGACATCAATGGTGAGCTCTCTGTATTGTCATTGGTCTTATATGTTACATTGTTAAACAGGAGACAGCAAATTCTTAATTTGTAGTTGGACACCAAACTGCATCCAGTGTGTCTTTATCTACAGTATATTACCGAAGTGGGTCAGCTGATCGGCAGCTTATGTGTTCTACCTCCAGTGATTAAGACAAAAAGCATGTCACAGAGACAGAGGACCGTATTCACAGTTAAGAAAGCTTTAAGTAGCTGTGGATATGCATTTATCCGCACCTAACTAAATGCTTCCTCCCTCGCCACCTCCCCCATTTTTTTTACGAACCTAGGGCACTTAAGAGTGTCCTAGAGCTTCCCTAACTTCCTGTGAATATTTTCCTTATTAAGAACAAAAATACGCACAAACTTACCCCGCCCTCCTTGGCTCATTTAAACCACTCCCCCCACCCACTCTTCTTAAATACTCCCAGAGGCTGCCTGACACATCTCTTTCTTCTTAGGAAACTATGTGCGATCTTTCAGGGGAGTTTTAAGAAGTTAGGGTGCTCTTGTGCAGGATTTGTACATGGGCCTCCCCCATTACCCTGAGACAAGTCTGTCTCAAATCGTGGACCTCAAAAGGAGCGGGGCAGGGGGATTTAAACCATGCTCCTTTTTTCGGCCCATGAATCGGGACAGTTCCAACACAGGGTAAGTGGGGCTCATTTGGCAGCTATTTTTTTCTCTGGGAGATCTTGGAGGGAAGAAATAGATGCCGAATGGGCCCCCCTTCCCTGCCAACCCTGATATGCGGACTTGGGTGCATGATGAATGCCACAGGGCCTCCTGTTCTGATGGGATTGCATTGAAAACCCTGCACCCATTATAGATGCTCCTGTGCAATCCTTCAAATAAGGCACATCATCAATAATGTACCTAAATGGTACGTAGATTGTGCAAATGACCTACTACGCATGCATAGAAGTTCCGTTCCTTAAAATCCTCACTTAAAGAGCCGGAGCTTCTTAAGTGTGAATCCGGACCAGAGTGTATAAGCCACTATCTATGTGGCTGTCTACTTAATGCAACCATCTAACTTGTCTAGTAATTTTCCAAATCTTTAGCTGAATTCTGAACAATGCTAGTATTAACCTGTCTAGTTGTCCTGTCTGTCTAACTTGCATGGTTACATTAGTTGCTAAGTAATGAGGCCTTGTTCATTGCTAAAAGTGCTTTAGACTTTCAGCAAAAGATGTGGCTCATTTACTAAATGGTGAACACTTCGCTTTCAGGAGATAAAGACCGTTTTCACCTGAAAGTGGTCTTTATCTCCTTAAAACTAAGTGTTCACCATTTACAAAGCTACGATCGCCACGGAAACCATGGCGATTATCAGCTTCTGCATCCCCGATCCACCGGCCCGCTCTAATAAATGGCATTATTTCAGCGGTATCCCAATATACCCCCCTTTTCCTACCCCTAATAGCTGGTATTAGGGGAAGGAAAGGGATAGTGAGGTATATATAGGGAAACCGCTGGAATATCTGTCTAAAATAAAAATATTAAATATTTTTTGTGTGTGTGTTTTTTTTATAATTAATAAATGATTTTATTTATTTAAATATAATCTATAATTTAAATATATATTTTGCCCAATGTAATCACCAATGGTGTTCCTTGTTCATGTGAACAAGGAACACCAATGGGTATTCTGGTGTGCAAAATCGGGGAAAAAAATAAAAAAGAAAGGAAACTAAAGAGCTAAACTTATCTTCCGGTGCGCCGCGTCTTCTCACTGAAGTTAAAGTCCCAGCACATGTGCACTGTAGAAAACTTTTGGGACTTAAAAATGTTTAAGTCCCAAAATGAATTGTTGCGATTACTTAAACAGCACTCTCTGCGCTGAAATTAGTAAATGGACCCCAGTGTAACTTAGCAAATATTGGGGAGACCAGTCCTTTGTTACGTACACCCAGGATAGCCGTACACCATGGCGAGAAGTCTGTGGGGCCTATATTTTACTAGAGCCCCTGATGGTGGGATTGGCTCATAGGCAGGCACTCAAAAGGTCATGACCACCTGGGTCCCAATGTAGCAATGAAAGCAAAGCTATACAACAGCAACACAAACAACAACGCACAGAATTGCAGACAATAGTGTCTGTTGTAGTACTCATGAATTTTAACATGTCATAAAGTTGGTGCAAATAATTGGTCTGAAATTGTGCTTATATGCAGAAACACACCCTAACTCTAAATGTGCTATGTTAGTTCATGCTATCTCTCCACTGTAATACCCCTTCAATTGGAGGTAGTGCGAGTGTGTATAGTCACAGTTGCATTCGCTTCTGTATTATGCATGCACAGTGCAAAGAGTTGCTAATTCAATGCAATTGAAACCTTATTTACAGCTATACACTTTTTTTTTATAAACCCACTTGTAAGTGCATCTTCATCATCACTAGTAGTTAAACCAGGGACCAGGGAAATTAGTACACCTAAAGTAGATTCGGACTGCGATTGCAAGTCCTCACTGCCCTTTTGGTTGCAAGGTAATAAGGGTGTGGGTCTTCATAAAGAACGGCCTTATTTCAAAAGGGCCGTTCTCTCCCAGCCAGTTTCGAACTGGCTAAGATATTGATTGCTTATACCTTGATTAAGCATGGTGCTTCGAAAGGTAAGCCTAAAAACTACCACATCCCTTCCCCTAATTCTAACCCTAACCCTCCCCTTCCATTAACCAAACCCTAAACCTCCCTTCCCCGCAGCCTGACCCTAATCCTCCTTTCTCCCTAGCCTGACCCTATCCCTCCCTTCTGTAGCCTAACCCTAAGACCCCCCTCCCCGCAGCCTGACCCTAACCCTCCCCTTCTATAGCCCTAACCCTGACCCTTCCTTCCCTACCACTAAAAGTCCTAAAAAGTCACTAAAAGCGAGTAACCTCTCCGGAGCTGTCAGCAGCGGATCCGGCGGGTGTTGCGAAAATGAATGGGTGAGTATGCCAATCGGCATACTCACCCATACAAAAAATTTTTTTTCTAAAATGGCTGCCTATTCAAAAATTTCTGTTTGAATATCACCAGTCTTGAGCATGCTAAGTGCTACAAATCCCAATATACAGTTATACACCACAACAAGGAGATATCTCTACATATGCCCTCATATTTCTGTGTTTATGAGAAAAAAAATTTGGCTGGGCAAGGTAAGCATTTTTTTCTTATGCTTGGAAAATGGATAAGGGATCTTATACCAACATATATTTAACTTAACCTATTAACTTGTTAAAAAAAAGTCGTTAGTGGTTCCATAGTTTTTCAAACTCTTTTTTAAACTCAATGGGCCTGATTCAGACCTACGCCGATGTGCTGTCCGAAATAATGCACAGCATTTCAGCATGCACTCCCCCCTGTGCCCGGCGTAATTACACACTGTTACGTCGGCTGAAAGCTACCCTGTACCCTGTGTAATTACGCTGGGCACCATATCATAAATCACTAACCCTGTCCTCCCTTCCTTAATTACCCTGCGTCCCCCGCCTACCTTCCCTAACCACAGTGTAGTTACGGCGAGTAACGCTCCTCAACCGTAACTATGCTGTAGTTATGGACGACCGATCCTCCATTAAGAAAATCCCTGACTATGCCGGGAAACATCTGCCTGAAACATGCGCAAATCGACTGAACAGCCGATCTTATGCATCCGTAATTGCGGCGGGCGGAGGTCTGGATCAGGCCCAATGTGCATATGTAATTCTAAATAGAAATGTAAGGAACAAAAGAGAGGTCCGGCGATCCAAACTATATTGGGTTAAGCTCACCTGCCCAGCGTCAAGGCACCTCCTGTAGGTAAGTCCCTATCCATCTGCTATATGTGTACTCAGGAGGTCTGTATTAAGACACCCCTGCCATATGAACATTGAGAAAATATTGGGGAGGGATTCTAAATAGAATTGTGTTCATTGTCTGATACTAAGCTGTCTGACTACATGTCGTTAGTATGACACCAGTAGCTTTAAGATAAGATTACCAGCTTCTAGAAAACAAACCACAGCAAAAATAGCACAGCAGAATATGTAGGTTTGTAAAGATGAATGTAAAATACCATTTATCTTTTCAGAACAGTGATGGGCTATTTCTGTAAACAAAAAAAACAGCATAAAAAAAGAAACATGTAAAACAAGTTTTTTTCACATGCTTCTCTCTACCAATCTAGTCTTTGCATCATAAGTTTACAACATATTTTCATTGTTATATGGTAACATAAATATATATTTACATGCAATGAACTTAAACTCACATTAGTTATTAGTACAAAAATAAAAGATACTGACAATGGGGTAGATCCAGAACTACGTTTGCAATATGTTTACTCGCGTAGCGTATTTACGCGTGCATACCGTCTATATACTCCCCTTGTCATACCCCTTGAATGTACGTATTTTGTCCAAGATATGCTTTCCAAACCCTACCTTAACTTTTGGCAACGTAACCGATGTGATCCGCACACGTACGTATGGGCAACGCGTATTTACGCAGCTAAGCACGTCCATACTGTACACTTTAAATACAAACCCCCGCCTACATAACATATTTCAGACGTATTTTTGTGAAACGTAAATTGGCACGCCCACACGTAAGTATTTACGTGACACATACGTGAATGGCTCATACGTTCACATTTACGCTACGTTACGGTGCGTATTTTCTATGGTGGGCATGTGCAGTACTTACTAAAAGGCAATTTTACGTCTCCACCACGCGTAAATTCGCTCAGAAGTGTTGTTCTGGATCTGGGCCAATATTTGTTGTTTTATTACATCTACTCATTTTAAGTTTTGTATTCCCTTCCTAATTTAGGACAGAGTCCATAGTAAATAAGGAATCTCTACTTACGTATGCAAAGTGGGGGAGATTTAAATGTTACTACTTACATGTGAATCAGTGGTTATACGGACTGCTGATCTGCACATCTGTGTTAAGGCAGCCTTATGGCAGTGTGCCAGCCATAAAGTCTACACGATAGAGGGGAGTGACAGGGAGAGTTCATTCTCCTCCTCCATGCAGGCTTTAAGACCCCTGCACGTATAGAAAGCATGCAGAGCTCTGGATCCGGACCTCAGTGAAGAGTTTTACTGTACTTCTATTGGGATTTTGTTTATTTATTTTAAATACATACATTTTGGGTAATATAATGATTTGCTGTGTTGTTTTTTTTAAAATACGTGTTTTGCCTTGTAATTTGTTTAGATTCATTTAAGTTCTGTCCAGTATCTCTCCTTAAAGCAAATGACAAAGAGCATTATAACACATGTTCTGTGTTAGATAATATGTATCGTTTCGACACGTAGATTGCGTATATGCGGTCTAAAAGCTTATACGCAATCTACGTATCGAAACAATACGTAGATTACATACAATAGCTACTACGCATGCGCAGTAGCTACTGTTTATTGAACTACGTCCGTCTATGGAAGACGGATGTAGTTCTGGATCCGGCCCATTATCCTAGTGACCGCTATACCATAAAGATCACCATACAATACAGACTGCATCCTTCCAACCACTGTACAATTAATTCAACATTCTTGTAACCACAATACAGTTAAAAAAGGCCTCCTTGTGTTACAAAAACAGAAAACATTTGTATACAATAGAAGCACAGTCTTGTAAGCACTTAGCCTCGGATTCACACTACCAGACGTATTGCATATACATCCGTATTTTACCGCTTTTTGCTACTGCGCATGCGTAGTAATTTTTTAACCTATTCTACTTTTTCTCACGTAGATTGCATATATGCGGTATTACAGACAGCATATATGCAATCTACATAATGAAAAGATACGTAGATTACGTAAAAAAATTACTACGCATGCGCAATAGCAAAAAACAGTTACATTCGGACGTATATGTAACACATTCAGTAGTGTGAATCCAGAAATAGTTATCCAGTTTGTGTGTGTGTACAGTGTTTATATTCATCCAATCTCTCCCCGTTATGTGTCTCAAGTCTCCCAGTAGCCCCATCATGTCTCTGCAGCCCCCAGTATTCCCCATCATATATCTGCAGCCCCCCAATATCCCCATCATGTGCCTCCAGCCCCCCTTAGTATCTCCCATCATGTGCCTCCAGCCCCCTCAGTATTCCCCATCATGTGACTCAAACTCCCCTCAGTATTCCCCATAATGTGTCTCTTGCCCCCTCAGTATTCCCCCTTATGTTCTTCTAGCCTCCCTTATTATCCCCATTATGTGTCTCTAGCCCCCCTCAGTATTTCCCATTATGTGCCTCTAGCCCCCCTCAGTAATCCCCATTATGTGCCTCCTGCCCCCTCAGTATTCCCCATGATGTGCCTCCAACCCCTCTTGGTTTTACCCATGATATGTCTCCAATCCCCCTCAGTTTTACCTCTTATGTGCCTCCAGCCTCCTTAGTATTCCCCATTATGTGCCTCCAGCCCCCTCAGTATTCCCCCTTACGTTCCTCCAGCCCCCACAGTATTCCCACTTATGTGCCTCCAGCCCCCTGAGTATTCCCCATTATGTGTCTCTAGCCCCCTTCAGTATTCCTAATTATGTGCCTCCAGCCGGCCCCCAGTATTCTCCAGCCTCCCTCAGTAATCCCCACATGTTTCTCCAGCCTCTTCTCTTTTTACTAACCTTGTCTTCCTCCTCCGCGGCATACAGATCGCGCTGCTCCCTTCTCTCTTTGGCAGTGACAGACGGGGTGGGTGGGATGTTCTGCCAGCGCCGGTGCGACCAGTGCTACATACAGGCAACGCTCATACAGGAAGTTCCTGTATGAGCTGCTGCAGCAGTTACATAGAGCAGTGCTCTATGTAACTACTGTGGTAACTCATACAGGAACGTCTTGTATGAGTGCTGCAGTCTCCATAGTGGGGAGGGGGATGACCAGCGCCTGTCCAGCTAGGCGCCAGGATGAACTGCATCCCCCTGCAGAGCGGGTCACGCTGGCCCTGAACATAAAGTTATGCAGTAATTACTTCTATGTGCAAAATTAAAGTATTTTCTTTGCATGCAAAATAATTAAAATGAATTAACAACCTACACATTGCAACTTGGTTTAACCTAGCTGTACACTTGGCCCAGTTTTGCCAGAACGTTACTGTTGATGTTGCAGAGTATACACTAAATTGATCCCCTGCTGGATCAATCTTCATTTCTTCCCAACATGCAGTTATGCTATTATATTGTGAAATACATCCTGCATCGTTGATCTAAAATATCAAAAGCTACTAAAACACAAATCTAATGATAAGCACAATGGTAAGATGTCAACTTGTAAAAAGGCAACAATAAAGAATTAGAATGATTAGAATGTGCTATTTGTAAAAGAATAGTTATATTAATATATCAATTATCCTGTAACTTGTAATGGTTAGCCTTCATAATATGATTTTTGGAATGTAAATTGTCAGAAAAATGCACATGATCATATTGAGATTGACACTGAGAGGCTGAGAGGCTGACTAATAGTCAGAAACACAAATCTGTATATTGGCAAGTCTATTTTGAACTACAGGGAGTTTCGTGGGAATATAAAATATAGTAATTTAAAAATAAGAATTGTGAACAGATACTTTACTTCTCCACTATAATTTCAGTTTGAAAAAATAATAATAACATAATTAAATACATTATTTGTGTGCAACATGCAAAAGTAATTCAAGGATTTACTCCATTGCAAAACAAAAAGGAGTCAAAAATAACCAAATGGTTTGTACAAAAGCTTTTTTTAATCCTTATTTGCTTAAATTTAAAAACATCATAAGGGCCGACAATTCTGAGAAATTTCTTGGTGTGTGGAGACCTTTCTGGATGGACTTTGTTTTGAACTAGTATTCTGGGGAAGAACTCCACAGTAAAAAGCCTTGTAGCTAATTTATGAGAGGGCATGTCAATGTTCAGTGTTATCGTCCACATACCCAAGGTAATGTTTTCAGAGCACATCGGAAATAAGAGCAACATAACTACAGTGGGTACAATCATAGTGATGACGTTGGGCCCCCCTTATCTCCCTTCCCCTTTAAAACCAGTATAGTTATGCCATTGCAAGAATGGTAGATATGCCCTCTGCCATTGAATCGGATAGTTAAAGTATGTGATAATACATTTGATTGACTTCAAACTTCTTTCCTCCACATGGAAGAAAAACAATTGATTGTAATATAATATAAATATACCAACCAAAAGTATAAAAAACACAGGTTTGACATTTTTTACATCAAAGCTATGTTTCTTTTTATTTTATTTGTTAATTAATGCATAAGAATTAAACCCCAGTCATTTTAAATAAACTCAAAACTTTGGTAGCACTTATTTAAAAAATATGATGGGGACTTTAAAATTGCTATGCTGTCAACCTGAATTTAAAACTCAGAAACTAAAAACCTAAAGGAACTACAAAAAGGTTGCTTCCAGAGCCTGCTTAGTTTAAGTGACTGCATTTTATAGTATTTCTAATCTTTGTTTTTTCATTCAGACTTCATTTGCAAGTCTGTCTCTCTCAGAGATTTCTCTTTGTTTTGTCTATCTAAAGAAGACAAAGCCAATCTACAGTCCTATAGGACTATATTTTCTGAAAGTTCCATCATGCATTGCCAGGTATCAGCTATGCCTATGCTGTTGGATAGTTGTAGATTTAAAATACCTGAAGTACAAAAGGCTGTGTATGTCATAAAATAAAATATTAGAATCAAAACAAAATAAACATAATGGGCCTGATCCAGACTTAAGGTCGTTTTCTGTACGCAAGCATATCCAAGTTATGCACTACGAAGTATGATGCGCTCCCCCTCGCACACACGCAACTTAGCTGATTTACGTGTTCAGAACCTAACCCAGCCCGTGCTGCACAATCTAAATGCCTCTCTCCTTCCACAATGCATATAGTCAGAGAGGTCACGCCCTTTTATACAGAGTTATTTACAAGTTATGTACAATCAGAGTTATTATGCGTAACATCCGTCATGTTCATTCGCAGAGTGTTCCCACAGCCAGACTTACGCATGCAGCATGCTTATATTAGCTGTAGTTAATAAGTCTGGATCAGGACCAATGGCTTTAACTCTTTCCAGTCATGCATTAAATTCTGCTCCAGATGATGAAGAAATATTCTGCTTTCATAAAAATAAATAAATATATGTTACAGGCTCTGTCAGTCATTACTAAGAACCATCTTACACCTTAGTCTAATGGCCCAACAGTATAACTAGAAATCTATTTACTGTAGGCTAGTATAAGAGAGCACTGGGTCAGGAAGAGGATTCTCTTTGTTGGTCTTTGACGTGTGCTTGTGTTTATCTTGGCTATCTTTGTTCTTTTAGCCAGTAATGGGAAAATAGTTAGTGCTACTACTGTGTACCTGCTGCCAGACTTTACACTATTCATACATTTTATATTACTCAATAGCATTGAGACTATTATATTATAAGTGTTTGATAACATAAAAAGTACTGTTTTTACAGTATGTAATTCTTAATTATGTCCCCACAAAGCATTACATCACGGTACTTACTACAAAAGGGGCTGCTACAATCAGAGGAGCATGTAAGCACAGACATTTATACTTACATAAGCAACCAATAAGTTGAATTTTCAGCTCTGTATTACATAACGTGTGCACTAAGATATGTCTTTCTATTTTGAATGTTTTGGAAAAGTCATAACTAAGTAATATGGTAATATATATAGTATAGAAATTTACATTTCTATTTTTATAATATCATCACATGGTAATCAGTCAATAGTATACAGTAAATATTCTAGAGTCTTTGAGTAGGTAATGCAGACACATCACAGCAAGACTTTGTAACCCCAATTCACAGTGTCCATGCATGGCTGTCAGAATTGGAAGCACAGTAAATGACTACACGTTTAAAACATGCAATCAGAAATGTATAGGCCACTAGGCTGAGAGCCATAATGCGGTTGGCTTTGTGGTACCCCTGGGGGTTGCAGGGAGTGGGGAGCATGTTCTGACTGGTGACAATGGCGTTGTTCTCACGCCTTCGTGGGACTATGCAGTTAGCATAGGTCTCGTGTTTAGAGTTGAGTACATGGTGGCGTCAGCTGGTGGAGGCACGTTGTGTAATGCGAGGGTGGACTTATGGAAGGATCTATGAAAAGTGTGATGAATAAGAAAAGGGGGTTGAGAGTAAGTTGGGGAGAGCGGTTAGGCAGAGCAGAAGTGACACCAGAGCTGTTAGAGAGAGTTTGCAGCTGAGAGAGCAGAAGTGGCGGTGGTGAAGTAACGGGGAGTGATAGCAGAGTCGGTACAGCAGATTGTTGGTGATAAAGTGACGGAGAGTGTCAGCGAAGTCGGTGCAGCAGAGTGTCGGTGGCGAAGTAATGGATAGAGTGTCAGCAAAGTCGGTGCAGCAGATTGTCGGTGGTAAAGTAAAGGAGAGAGTGTCAGCAGAGTCGGTACAGCAGAGTGTTGGTGGTGAAGTGACGGAGAGTGTCAGCGGAGTCGGTGCAGCAGAGTGGCGGGGGGTGAAGTAACGGAGAGAGTGTCAGCGGAGTCGTGGCAGCAGAGTGGTGGTGGTAAAGTACCGGGGAGTAACAGCAGAGTCGGTACAGCAGAGTAGTGGTGGTGAAGTAATGGAGTCAGCAGAGTTGGTACAGGGGAGCGTTGGTAGCGTTGGTGAACCAGAGAGGAGTGACATCGGAGCTGGTAAAGGAGAGTGTCGGAGCTTAGCAGAGAGGAGTGACATTGGAGATGTTAAAGGAGAGTTTCGGTAGCTGAGTAGAGAGGAGTGACATCGGAGCGGGTAAAGGAGAGTGTCGGTAGCTGAGTAGAGAGGAGTGACATTGTAGTGGGTAAAGGAGAGTGTCTGTAGCTGAGTAGAGAGGAGTGACATCGGAGCGGGTAAAGGAGAGTGTCGGTAGCTGAGTAGAGAGGAGTGACATTGGAGTGGGTAAAGGAGAGTGTCGGTAGCTGAGTAGAGAGGAGTGACATTGGAGATGTTAAAGGGGAGTGTCAGTGGCTGAGTAGAGAGGAGTGACATCAGAGCGGGTAAAGGGGAGTGTCAGTGGCTGAGTAGAGAGGAGTGACATCAGAGCGGGTAAAGGGGAGTGTCGGTGGCTGAGGAGAGAGGAGTGACATCGGAGCGGGTAAAGGGGAGGGTCAGTAGCTGAGGAAAGACTGGTGTGAAGTGTCACGGTCT
>WWET01000619.1:152247-164407 GCA_011038615.1 Limnodynastes dumerilii
AGAGGGTGAGGGGAGGCGGTGGAGCAGAGTGGGGGGGGGTGAAGTAACGGAGAGAGTGTCAGCGGAGTCATGGCAGCAGAGTGGTGGTGGTAAAGTAACGGGGAGTAACAGCAGAGTCGGTACAGCAGAGTGGTGGTGGTGAAGTAATGGAGTCAGCAGAGTTGGTACAGGGGACCGTTGGTAGCGTTGGTGAACCAGAGAGGAGTGACATCGGAGCTGGTAAAGGAAAGTGTCTGAGCTAAGCAGAGAGGAGTGACATTGGAGACGTTAAAGGAGAGTGTCGATAGCTGAGTAGAGAGGAGTGACATCGGAGCAGGTAAAGGAGAGTGTCGGTAGCTGAGTAGAGAGGAGTGACATCGGAGTGGGTAAAGGAGAGTGTCGGTAGCTAAGTAGAGAGGAGTGACATTGGAGACGTTAAAGGGTAGTGTCGGTGGCTGAGTAGAGAGGAGTGACATCGGAGTGGGTAAAGGAGAGTGTCAGTAGCTGTGTAGAGAGGAGTGACATTGGAGACGTTAAAGGGGAGTGTCGGTGGCTGAGTAGAGAGGAGTGACATCAGAGCGGGTAAAGGGGAGTGTCAGTGGCTGAGTAGAGAGAAATGACATCGGAGCGGGTAAAGGGGAGTGTCGGTGGCTGAGTAGAGAGGAGTGACATCGGAGCGGGTAAAGGAGAGTGACGGTAGCTAAGTAAGGAGAAGTGAAGAAGTAAAAGCAGTGAGAAATGGACATTATATAATGGTGGTGGAGTTGTAGCTGGGGCTTAATCTCAGCGTTACTGATTTATCTGAGCCAGAATTCACTAGCTTTATAAAGAGGAAAGGGGAAGTTTTCTTCTTAAGTGCAACTTATTTGATTGTTCAAAACTTTTCTGCTAATCTGCAATAATCAATAAATATCAATTAAAATCAGATTTAATTCACTAAAGACTGGTGTGAAGTTTCTTTGGGTTTTCTTTCATTGGCTCACCTCTCTGCAATCTAAAGAAAAATATCTGTAACATCATTCGAGTAACTTCAAACTTTTACCCAATAACAAAAGGCGGTTATCACAGCTGCACAATTATATGTAATTATGTTTGCTAATTATTTTGAAGTCAGGAAGGATAATTGTGCTTAACCAACTCTTAGAGAAATCTTTCTCTATCTACACTAAAAGGCAAAATCTTGCTAGAGTGAGAAAGAATAAGGACAGCTATCTTTCTCCATTTTAATTAGACCCCTTAGTCTTAAAAATTCTTTCTGATCACTTTGTTGATTCATCTTTACTTGGCACACCTTAATTAAAGAACTTGCTGCACCATGAAGTGCCCTCTTTTATTTACTTGTATTTTAGTTATGGCTTGTACCAAGACACAGGATTTGTTGTGTGAGAGAAGTTGCTGTTCGGAACAGTGGATCTAGTGCTGGGAGTCTTTCTGATTTAAGTGGACACTATTCCCTGAAGACTAGTGGGTGAATTGAACAATTGAACACAAAAATTGTACTCTGTGATAAAGCACACCTTGCAAATCGTGCAGGAATGGAGTTAAAACTGTCTCAGTCACCCCACGTGAAAGATCTGCAGCCGGACCTACATCAGGACGCTGGATAAGTGTCCAAAGCTGCTTTGTATCTATTATTGCTCTAAATATTTCCTTTATATGGTGAATCAAGACATAAACCAGGTATAAATATTGAATTCTGCTGCTGATTTTATTTTGATAAAGGTTTATACTCTATGATATGCCCTTCTCTTGTGTTTTATATTTTAGAAATCCCCGGCACAAACAAAAATACTGTTCTGTGTTTTGGATGGGGAGGACGCGGTCCGGATCGGATCTAGTGCTTAGTGGATTCGTTATGAATATTGGACATATTGTACTTTCTGGTTTTTAGTTGATGAGCACACATGTGTTTAATTTAACACATTTAATTTATACCTAAATAACCGTCAATAAAGACATCATTAAGATTTTGAATATCTTTCCTATGGGAGCTTTATAGAAAATTATGTTTATTATTTATATACTGTGTATAGATCGATTTGTGGATCACAAGCAGGGCCGGTGCTAGGTCCCTAGGCGAAGTTTGGCCTGGGCTAGGCAAAATTTGGCCTGCCCCCCCCCCCCTTATATGCGCCCCTTCATATGCTCCTTCAGGCCTCTATGCCCCTTCATATGTCCCCTTCAAGCCTCTATGTCCCCTTCATATGTCCCCTTCAGGCCTCTATGCCCCCTTCATATATCCCTTCAGGCCTCTAATTAGGTATTGCAGGCCCCCACTCCCCAGTTTTGATCATCAGAGAGGAGATGCTGCGGATATAGCCAGCTGCAGACACTGCTGTGGCGCTGAGGTGAGCAAAGGGGTTGATGGAGCCTCATCTCTCCGTCACCCCCTTTACTCACCGCAGCGCAGCTGCAGATAAACACAAAAAGTAGGTAATGGAAGCGGATGGTGGGTGGACCATGTAGTCCCTGAGGTGTTGAATCGCCAGTTGTTTCCAGGTACGCACTGCCTTGTTTTATTGATTGCCATTGCACGTTTCCATGGAGACTGTGTTCCAGTGTGAAGTGCACAATGGTCACTATCTGCACCTGCATTAAAGGGCCTGATCCAGAGCTACTACCGCAATCGCCCACGAGCGTAGTGAACGTAGGCCGGGCGTAAAAACTTTCACGCCCATAACACTCCCATTGATTGTAACTGCTTACGGCGGCTGAACCCTACCCTAAGATTTTCCAGCGTACGTGCAAATTTTCGTACCGATACGCTGGTCGTACTGGGCTTAGCACGCCCATACTGTACAATTTAAATGGCTATCCCCGCCTCTGTGTAGTAACTCCAGCGTCCAGACTCTCGTCGTAAAAAACGCACGCCCCTTGAGCGAAAAATACGCTGAACATTTGCTCGCTGTACGCTCATGTCCTTCGGTCGACCGGAAGTTGTCATACTGCACATGCGTAATGCGTTTTTTCGTACGGTTTTACGCTCATACCGAGCGTAAAATCGGACGCGAACGTAGCTCTTGATCAGGCCCAAAGTGAGTAATAATGACCTAGGTATTGATATGTGTCTTGTTTTTAATTAATTCACTGGCTGGGACCTCTTGAGTACACATATAGCAAATGGATAGGGACTCACCTACAGTCAGGACCACCATCAGGGGGGGGACAGCCGGGCCTAGTTTTCCGGGCCCGGACAGAGAGGGGGAATGGGAAGCCCCAGGCCTCCTCTCTGTCCTGCCCAGGACACCAGGGCCGCAACTAGGGTGGTGCAAGCAGTGCCGTTGCCCAGAGCTCGAGGAGAGGGTGAGCGCAGTGACACTATCAGCTGATGAATCTCCTGCTGCTCCGCAGAGAGGTTTTCAAGGCTTTCCACAGTGCCTGTTAGGTTGACCAATCAGGGAGTAGCTGAGATCATTGTGCTACTCCCTCATTGGCTGCTGCAGCTATGCACCGCCCCCACTCCCTCCATTTCCTCCTTTCAGTCGACCTCAGCGTCTGCACAGTTCTGCTAAAAAGTAAGTGTGTGTGTGTTAGTTATTAAGCATTGTGTGATATTATGCATTGTGTGATATTATGCACGGTGTGTGATATTATGCATGCATGCATGGTGTGTAATATTATGCATTGTGTCATATTATGCATGCATGATGTGTGTGATATTTTGCATGGTGTGTGATATTATGCATGCATGCATGCATGGTGTGTGTGTGTGTGTGTGTGTTGTGTGTGTGTGTGTGTACTTATAGTGTCTGAAATGTGTACATATGCAGTCATATAGACTTACAGGGCGCCTGCTGCTCCTCCTTCACAATTGGGATGGGGGCTCCACAGATTACTGCTACATTGCCAGATTATGCTATGTTTTTGTCAGACGGTTTTGGTACAGTGGTTTCTGTGCCTGATGATAGATACATATCACTGTAGACTGACGTGCGGCTCCTCTACTAACAGCTCATTTAGCTGTATTAAACAGAGTGTGATCTCTAGTGAAATGTGACAATAATAAGGTGTAATGTCTCCAATGCTTTCATCAGGATGGAGGATACTGGGAGTATGTATAGCTACAGATAGGTGCAGCGGATTTGCATACCTATATTTGCACACAGGGTCAGGCAGGTCGGGACTCACTTAGGCATCTGCCCCAAGGCCATTACCTACAGAGCTTCTTGGGGCCACACACTTTATATGTGTATGTTCCGAGCATAGGGCTGTTAGGTGAGTGGCTAAATAGCATTCTCTACCTGCCTTTCAGCCAGAATCAAGACAGTAAATGGCTGTTAGAATGGTGACTGGTGAATGGCCAAAGCTATCCTCCAATCAGAGTGCTTACCGCCATTGACTTTATTTAAGAATGTGAAGAGACAGAGGACCCCTGAGGTAAGTTATGTTTTGTTTGTGTGTGGGTGTGTGTGTGGGTGTGTGTGTGTGTCCCGGATAGAACATCCGGGGACACTTGCTCTTGTATGCCTTCCAGGCTTAAGGCTGCCAGACAGACCCTGTTTGCACATTCAGAAAACTAAAGCAGCTGGATGAGCCATGGCCTATACTGTGAAACAAAGGTTTGAAGTTGTATACTGAGAAATGTTAGTTGTGAGAGTAAATTCAATTTAAAATATAGAACTGGCGACAAGAATAGAAAGGCTAATTATTTACAAGAAGTTACCTTATTGCAAATTTGCATATGTCCTTATAATTTATCTTTGCAAACCTTTTCAATAAGGAAATGCTTAGTTCCTTATTTACGCCACAGTTTGTTGAATAATTTTCAGGGATCTTTGTATTCACAATAACATCACAGACCTGATTAAGAGATTGAAAATAAGGGCCTGACCCAGAGTTACGATGTTGTGCTGTGCGTACACTGTGCGTAGAGTTACCGACACGGCCGCCATCATGGGACAGCAAGGCCTAGTGTCCCGGACCCGGACAAAGAGGAGCCCCAGGCCTCCTCTCTGTCCTGCCCAGGACACCAGGGCCGCAACTAGGGTGGTGAAAGCAGTGCCGTTGCCCAGAGCTCGAGGAGAGGGTGAGCGCAGTGACACTATCAGCTGTGTGTGTGTGTGTGTGTGTGTGTGTGTGATAATGCATGTATGTTGTGTGTGTGTGTTCTATTATGTATGTTATGTGTGTTTGTGTGATATAATGCATGCATGTTATGTTGTGTGTGTGTGTGATATAATGCATGTATGTAGTGTGTGTGTGTTCTATTATGTATGTTATGTGTGTTTGTGTGATATTATGCCTGTGTGTGTGTGTGTGTGTGTGTGTGTGAATCTAATGCATGCATGCAACTATATTCATGTGTGTAGATATATTTCTAAATGTTTGATATACCTATATCTATGTGTGTGTTTATGTAGAAAAATGTGTGTCTGTATATGGGGGTATATTAGTTACAATTTTGTGTCCTCCTCCAGACACCTGACGGAAGGAAGAAAGAAGAAAAAGTGAGCAAAGAGGTAAGTGACCCTATTTAGGTGCAAACGAGCTCAACTCCTATCATCAGGGTTCTAAGGAAGAGCAGAAAGACAAGAAACATGTGTGTGTGTGTGTGTATGTATGTAAAAAAAAATAATTTATATATAGTTCACAGATATTTATATATAGTTCACAGAGACCTCCTGAGTACACATATAGCAAATGTATAGGGACTCACCTACAGGAAGTGCCTTGACGCTGGGCAGGTGAGCTTAACCCAATATAGCTATATTGTGAACTAAACCTCCTTTTTATTTATGTGCTAACACATAGTGTTATATAATGTATGTTTGGAGCGCCGGGCCTCTTTTTTTCCTTGTATTTACATAGTGGACACTTTGGTCCTTGGCTGCACCTCAATATATATATATCAATCCATCCAGAGGGAGGGGCTGCATATTTTTGTCAGTCCCGGGCCCCACAATTTCAGATGGCTGCCCTGCCTACAGGAGATACCTTGACGATGATCAGGTGAGCTTAACTCAATATATTGTGAACTAAATTTCCTTTTTAAACATGTGCTGACACATAATGGAGATGCTGCCATAGCAACTAATCAGATTCTAGTTCTCACTTTCCTATTACATACTAGAGAATGTCAGCTAGAATCTGACTGGTTGCTATGGGCAACATCTCCACTTTTCCAAATCCGCAGCTTAGTAAATTTGGCCCATAGTGTTATATAACGTTTGTATGGAGCGCCGGAGTCTGTAGGTCAAGTTTTTTACAACCTCATATATACCATGTATGAGAGCCTGTAGAGCAGTTGTCTTTACTGCAAATTTATCATCAACTTAGAAGAGAAATGATAATCGTGACATAGGAGTATATCCAGACCTAAGTGCTTGTTACGTTTCGTTGCGTAGCGTAATTACGCTGGCGTATTTTCTATGCACTCCCCTCACTTGTACGTACTTTGGCCGTTTTACGCTTGCCAAATCCTACCTTAACTTTTCAAAGTGTAACTACTGACGTACGTAAAGGCTGCACGTATGTAAGTGTCTAAGCATGCCCATACTGTACGATTTAAATGCCTCACCCCACCTCCGAAGGGTAACTACGGATGTCATATGGATTTCACGCCCCTTCGTTCACAGTTACGCTGTTGATGCATGGCTGTTACGTACGTTCAGAGTTACGTGGTGTAACATCTGCCATGCGCATGCGCAGTAAATACTAACGGGTGATTTTAAGTCAGCGGCTAGTGTAAAATCGCTCCCGTACGTAGTTTAGGATCTGGCCCATAGTGTATAATTAAACTTTTTTTTTTTACTTTGTAACAGTTAAAAATGCACGCATTCCACAGAGAATGAAAACAGGTCTTTAAACTCATCTGACAGCCGGTCTTTGCCGATTCTCTGTGTGGGTCCGGCCAAACTACCGTTATGGTGGAGAAGTCCAGATAGCTGTTTCCACAGATTATGGTGTCTGAATCTAGACCCCCGTATGCTTTCTATACGTGCGGGAGTCTGTCCGTCGACACGAGAGAGGGGAGAGAACTCCACTTGTGGGCTTTATGGCAGTTACACTGTCATAAACAATACACTGTCCGTATGACCGCTGATCCGCACGAATGTTGGAAACTCATCCCACACTGTACAATTTAAATGCTTCTCCCCACCCACCTCTGTAAAATGAACGTGCAATGTGCCCTCCAGTAAAAACACCCCACTTACGCACTTTGGGCCTGATCCAGAAAAACGGACTAGTGCTGTTCCTATTAACGCACAGCGTAACTTCTATGCACTCCCCCCGGACACTCCTCTGTCCTGCCGTAATTACACCGCCTTACGCTGGCTGAACTGTACCTTAACTTTTGGCAGCGTAATAATGGCAGGACGTAAAAACGCAATGGCCGTAACACCTGAACCCTGCCCATACTGTACTATTTGAATACCTCCCCCCGCCTACATTCCCTAACTGTAGCGTATTTACGGTGTTCGGGTTATTTTCATACCCCATCCACCGTAAATACACTACTGTTATGGAAGCCCGATTCACATTTAGGAAAATGCCTCATTAGGAAATAAACGCATGCTGGGCACATGCGCATATCAGCCTAAAAGCCGATATTATGCTTATGCCCGCCGTAAAATCGCACTCGGGCGTTGTTCTGGATCTGGCCATTTGCATGCGTAAGTGAGGTGCCAGACACAAGTCTAGATCTGGCCCTAAAAGGCAAATTCTTGCATGTGTGGGAGAGAATAAGGCCATTAAATGCTGAAGCAAACAATAATAGAGGCAAATGAGAAGTGAGTATGAGATGGCCTACACAAAGGGCCTGATTCAGAGATCCGTCGGCAATGGGATCGCAAATATACGCATCTAAGTGGCAGGTCGGAGCAGGTTACATCCCACTGAATAAACAGTCACTCCCCTTGCAAACAGTGGCCGGACCTAAAATTAGACCTGCATTGACTTGCCCTATCTGACCACAGTAACTTCCAACCTTATGTGTATTAGTTGCGTATATTTAGGGTCCTAAGTCTGTAAGCGCGCCTATTTTCTCTCATCTCAATGCCTCCCCCCGCCCATTTCTATGCAAATCCTTTGGTTCGTAGATTTCCACTGGACTTAGGATCGCAATTGTTCCCGACCGATTCATAAGTCCGACCTTAAGGCATTTCCGACCCTATCTTCAACGTAGACGGCGTTGCACTATTACTACGCATGCGCAGTTGATGCAAAATCGATCTGACCCTAAATATACGCACCTAACTATCGTTCATATCGGATCTCTGAATCAGGCCCAAAGTAAGATGAGTTTAAGCAGTAGATAGAAGGGGAAAGATAGATAGAAATATATGCAGGATACAGGGCGCTGTATTCGGAAAAACAGGACGATGCATGTGAAGAACAATTTAATCTTTTTTTTTTCTATTATGTCTAATTTAAAGTTATTCTAAAATGCAAAAATATTCCTGTAATTCCAAAAAATTCCTTTGCTTCCAGAAAGTTTTCACAAAGATCAATCACCAATTAGATGAACTGATTTAAAAATAAATGTAGTGGCATTTTCTTGGCTAATAAACTCATTTCAATGTTCTCGCTTGTTTTTTAAATGAACACTTTTTTTTTTTACTTTACAATCAATTATAAATGTAGTTTATACTTAAAAAATTTTTTGAAATGTATTATTGACTTTTTTTGGGCCAAAGCTTAATATTTTATTAGTTTTGGGCAAAATTTTGAATTATTAATCTGCAGATTATGAAAGTCTGTGCTTGATATTATTAATACATATCCTATGTCCTGTCAGCACAATCTTCTATTGCAGTAATTATAATTTAAATAAAATATGCATATATTTTTATACAAGTTTCAACTTTTTTAATTCAATATGCTAATTTTTGTTTATAAATGTATTACTTTCAAATCAAATAAAAAGAGGCAATTAAAAAAACAAATAATTTGCTCATTGCTACTTAACTGATTATTTTGCTTAATGGGACCTTATGAGAAATACATAATTCATTTTGAAATCTTTTGATTATATTTATTTATTGCTTTTAGAAATTCAAATATAGATTTTGTCATGCTGAATGTGACTAATAGCGAAACTATCACATTTAAATTAGATGCAGTTTTCTAAACTGCTCAGAAATGTGAGAGGTCATAAGGAAAGCTTAGCTATGTGGTCTCTGTTCCTCTGGTAAAGTTTTAGGACCGTATTCACAAATCCGTTTTCACGTGGAGTTGCGTGCGTATTTTTAGGTACGTTTTAACGGCTCATGCATAGTAACTTTATTTACGTAAGTTACGTTGAATATACGCACTTAATTGCTTTTGACACGGACATGTGAATCGTACTTGGCGACATACATACGGATGAGCGGCGTAGAAATACGTACTTAAAAATTTACATGAAAGTGGGTGGGAGGCATTTAAATGAACGCTTGAGGGTGCGGCTATACTGATTCGTAGGGATGGAAGACATATACTCACGTAAGTACACACTTAAAGATCAGAGTGGTCTATGGAGGTGTAAATCTATGATTGCACGGCTGGGAGAGGGGAGTGTCGTGGGTGTTGGTGGGTGATGCCTTGCTACGTGCATGAGTATAATTGCGTACTTTTAAAAAACGGATCTCTGAATACGACCCTTAGTCCTCTGGATGGGAACAACTATTGCTATAACTTCTGCAAACATGGGGAAATGGTACTATGGTATAAACCACTATTTCTAGCTTATAATTGTAAGCTTCTACAGATTTAGAAGAGTAAAAAAGTTTTGTTTATTATACTAATAAGCTGCTAAATATATCACTATTTATATTATTTGATACATTTTTTTATGCTTCCATATTGCACTTTATGTTCTTTTTCCAAATGAATCAGATTACTAGTAACTGCATAGAAAATAAAGCTGGAAACACACTATGGGTATATTTACTAAAGTCGTTTTTGTCAAAATCCCCCAAAGTCCCGGGACTTTAGCAGTGACAAAATCGACCAGGCAAACGTCGCTGGACAAAACTCGAAATACAGATCGCCGTATTCACTAAAGGCGATTTGTCTAAATCGCATTTAGATCATCGGCAAATCATTTAAAACAAAAGCACCTTCTGTGTGGGGCGCTTTCAATGAAAGCGCCTCACACCGTACATTAAAAACACATGTCAATATATTTGACATGTGTTTTTCTCTATACAAAATGCCAGTGCAGCATGTGTGGAATGCTTAGCATGGCTGTGCTGACAGAGCGCTCACTAGAGCCCCATAATGTAAATGACATCATCATTACTAGAAAAGGCTACCCTCTAGTGACCAATTGGTCATTATGAGTGGCGCGGAAGAAGAGGAAGGATCCTGTCACCGGGGCAAGTGCCGGAAGAGGCCGAAGAGAAGTACGGAGCTGCATCTTCTATCAACCGGAGAAGATTCTACAAGCAACTGGAGAAGATTGTTATGTGCCGCTCTGACACGCGGCTGACTCACCCCTCCAGCCGTTCAGGCCAGTCCCGTCGCGAGAGCCACAGCAGCCGTTCCTCCTCTCCAGCCGCACATGCTGATCACAGCATGTCAACAAAGACACGTGGAGCGGCGCCGCAGCCTCGGGCAGGCACACGCTCCACGTCCTCCCCGGAGTTCTGACCACGTCTCCCCGTTCTGGGAGGCGTTCCACATAGTGTTAGAGGCTGGTCTGAGTTCAGCCTATCAGAGGCCACCTGCCTCTATTTCAACTCAGGCCTGCAGCAGCTCAGTGCCGGTTATAGTTTCTTCCCAGTCACTGTGCCTGCTGCTTCTCTGCCTCTCCTTGCCTTGTGCTCTTTCTCTATTGTTCTTGAGTGTCCCATTTTATACCTGCCCAGTACCTTGCCTGTTTTCCTTAGTGTACCATTACCCTCTCTCCAACCTTCGTGTGTTTAACCATTCGTGTTTGCCTTGCCTCTCCTGAGTGTCTGTTTTCTGTTAACCCCTTCGGGGGTTACCGCTGGTGTATGTGTGTGTGTGACTGCCCTAGTTTGTTTAGTAAGTCTTGTCAGTCCCGTCATCCTCTCTTGTCTTCACGTCAGTGTTCATTGTTAAGTGTTGTTTGTTACAGGTCTTATTCTACTGACCTGTCTACTCCCACTTCTCCTCTCTTACTTACCTCCAAACTGTCTTACTCCGTCTTTTCTTCCTATTCTTCTCCCGGGTTTTCTCTAAAGGTGCGTATCCTGACGAAGTCCCACCAGCTCCAGTCTATCCCCACCATCAGGGGCTCTAGCGAATACTCAGACGGAAATCAGGCTCTACAAACCGGTGAGTACCCGTGTTCACTCTCTCTCTCTCTCTGGTCACTCCGGTTCCCTGTTGGGGTAAGCCCAGGGTACCGTAACATTATAACCGGCCAAATACAGGTTACTATCCTTAGTAACATGGATGCCACGTCCGAGGCCATCAACGCCCTCATCGCCCAGGTGTCCAACCTGGGTCAAATGGTCCAGTCGCTCACGGCTAAAGTCCAGTCACAGGATGAGGCGATTGCTTCCCTACGACCTCCTCGTGCTGCCGCTCCAGCACCGGATCCACCTCAGGCTTCAACGGATATCAAGGCGAACCTTCCAGATCGCTTTTCGGGGGACAGATCTCAATTTACTTTATTTAAAGAAGGCTGCAAGTTGTATTTTCAGCTAAGACCTAATTCCTCGGGCACGGAGTCTCAGAAGGTGGGATTGATCATCACCCTGCTTCAAGGAGACCCTCAAGCATGGGCATTCAGCCTTTCTCCAGACTGTCCTGCTCGACTTTCCGTGGATGCTTTCTTCGAGGCCTTGGGCCTACTCTACGATGACCCAGATCGTCTAGCTACCGCAGAAGCAAAGCTTCGAGCCTTACGGCAAGGGCGGAGGACGGCAGAGGAATACAGTGCGGAGTTCCGGCGTTGGTCTCATGATTCCGGTTGGAACGATCCGGCGCTTCGGAGTCAATACTGGGTTGGTCTGTCAGAACAAATCAAGGACGCCTTGGTTCAGTTCCCTACTCCCATAACTCTGGATGACCTGACTCGTCTGGCTATTAAAATCGACCGTCGCCAGAAGGAACGTCGGCTGGAGAAGGACCCCTCTGCGCTCCCTTACTTTTCCCATGTCCCTACGGAGAATCGAGAGGGTTCGCTTCTGGAGGAGCCTATGCAGATTGGCACCTACCGTCTCTCCAAACAAGAGAAGTCCCGGCGCCGTCTCATGGGTCTGTGCCTTTACTGTGGAGGTAAGGGCCA